>RCUC01122648.1:0-34165 GCA_003697995.1 Taxidea taxus jeffersonii
TTTTTTTTTTCCTTAGAATCTGCCATTTGGCAGGAGTTGGCAGGGACAACTTAGATACATAACACGTGGCATTCATTGGGGTGGCCCAATGTGGGGCTGGAAGATCCATTTACAAGATGGCAAGTTGCTACTGACTGTTGTTTGGGGCTCAACTAGGACTATGGTCCCACGGTTCAGTTCCTCTATGTGGGCCTTTCCATAGGCTTCTCTCTGAGGCTTCCTTAAACTTTGGTGGCTGGATTCGAAGACCAGGCATCCCCAGGGGACAGGAAGTAAAAGCTGTCCATCTCCCAAGGCTTGTGCCCAGAAAAGTTCACAAGCCATATTCTATTAGCCCAGCAGCCATAGGGCACAGATTCAAAAAGGAGAGGACTTACGGCCACACACACCTCTCAGTGGGGAGCGTGTCAAAGAATTGTAGGGTGATGCTTTCAAACTTCAAGAGTCCACCCTCCGGCCCACACATTATTGACATTCTTCTCACGTGCAAAATACACTCACCCTCCCAAGACCCGCATTATGGCATCAAACTTCTTTTTGTTTTGTACTGTTTCTGCCTCTTCAGGCCAAGCTGGTACTCCACTAAACAATTTTCTTACAAACATTGTGGGTTTTGTATAAATCAGATTGGGGCTGTTCTCTTCAACAAAAGCCCTAACTGCAACAATAAGTCCTTTCCTGGGGGAGAGGCTGCCATAATACAACCACCCTTGCGATACTTAGAAGCCTTTGTTTTTAATGAGGAGCATCTAAGAGGCATCCTTTCAAAACCTTAGAGGACCTTTTGTCTGCCTGACAGGTTCTACTAGGCACTGCTTTTAGATCTTTCTGAAGTCTTAACAAAGGATTTGATAGTCCCACCCTGGATTTGATCTTTGGCCTGAGGCCCTTTCTTCATTTGAGAATTTCAGGCCATTTGGAGAAGCTAGGAGAGAATCTAACAAGTCCTGGTTTCTTTATACTAATAGTTCATTCTTTAGCTCCCTATCTTCTCTCTCTCTCTCTCTCTCTCTCTTTCTCTCTCTCTTTTTTAACCACAGGCACTGAGAAGAAACCAGGCAGCACTTCTAGTAAGCTTCCTGAAAGTCTCCTTAGCTCGAGCATTCATTAGGTACATTTCTTATTTTCCACACTACTTCAGGCAATGGTGCTACCAAAGCTTCCACCACTGCATAACAAGGATCCCTTTCTTCTAGCTTCCAATAACATTTTCCTTCATTTCCTTTCTGCCCTCACTGGCAGCTTCCTCCAGGCTCTACAGGCTTCTGCCAACACCGTCCTCGAGGCCCAGCCACCTCCTGCCCTCCACCTGGTCTCAAACCAATTCCTCATATTTTAGGTTTTTTATATACAGAGCCCCACCTGTAGGTACCAAAATCACCTTGGTTTCTTATAAATCAATTCATAATTTACTCCACTAATAACTATGTCCTTAAGAGAGCTATTGTGATGATTAATTCAATGGCTAGACTACACTGATGGCATATAATAAGGACTCAGTAAAGGTTTCCTCTTATTTAAATGCTTGTAATGTATGTTTGATGTATTACTTGAGAGTATTCAATATTGTTATAGAAGATAAGAAAACAAATGGGATGCACGTGTCTCATAAGATATTTTGTGTGTGTGTGTGTGTGTGTGTGTAATTTAGCATCTCAGATGACATATTTAGATATAGAACACATAAGTGAGCATAATAAGTGTTTGATATGCTTTACTTACATTTTCTAGATAAAAAGAAGAAACGGGATGGAAGATAAAAGAGATAAAAAGGATGGAAGGACCAAATAACATTTAGTCATGATATTATTATTTTAAGTATATATTCATGATAAACTAAAACATGAGATATATGAGACTCTGTTCATGAAGGCTAATTTGACCATCCCCTGGTGACACCCATCCTGGCCCGTTGTGTTTTCTGCCCATAGTTGCTCAGTAGGCTATAAGCTACAGTTGTATCTTTCCAATAAAATAAGCCCTTGTCATTGAGCCCTTATACTTTGTCTTATTGGACTCTCTTTGTCAAACCTGAAGTATGGTCCTTATAACCACATTATTATCAGAGAAGGTTAAAGTGACATAGAGATGGAAAGTCATGTGACCATTGTATAACTTGGTAATTTGGTGGTGTGATCTTTCCCCCACTCTCACACCTTATCTACGTAAGCTCATTTATCCCATTTCTTTCCCCTTGTGTTGCAGGACCACCACAACTACAAAAGGTAAGTTGAAGTCCTCATCCCACGTACACATGCATGTGAACTTTTTTTTGAAAGTAGGGTCTTTGCAGATGGAATCAAGCAAAGATGGTCATACTGGATTAAGGTGGGCCCTAACTCTAATCAGTAGCATTCTTACAGGGAGACACACAGAGAAACACACACAGAGGGAGAATGTCCTGTGTGGATGCAGGCAGATATTGGAGTGATGCATTTACAAGCCAAGGAACACCAAGAAATGCCAGGAACCAATAAAAGCTAGGAACAGTTCCTAGGATGGTCCTCCCCTTAAGCCTTCAGAGGAATATGAACCTGCCGACATTTTGATTCCAGACTTTAAGCTTCCAGAACTGTGAGAGAATAAATGTCTGGTTTAAAAATTAGGCAATATGTAGTATATTGGTACGGCAGCTGCAGGAGACTAAGAAATCTTGCTTCCTGCTGTGAGTTTTAAACTGACCTGTGAAAATCAATCAGGTTACTAGAGCATCTTAATGTTGTCTGTGGATCTTCCTGCCTTATGACTCTTCATGTAGCCGTGTTGCCAGGTGGTAGTGTGCTTGGTAGTTCCCACAGCATGAGGACATTTCCCACACACAAGTCACATACAGTCATGTCTGCCTTGGACAGTTTTCAAAAGGGCACTGCCAACTTCAGGCCCCTGGAGTTTTCATGTTCTGTACTCTAGGCAACTGGTTTTCAACATTTAGTATCACCTGGGGATCTTGCTTGAATTTTTTATGATACAATTGAGATATAACATTGTATACTTCAATTTTTTTTTAAGTAGGCTCCATGCCCAACACAGGGCTTGAACTCATGACCAAGAATAAGAGTTGTACACTCTACCGCCTGAGCCAGCCAGGCACCCCAGTAACAGTGTGTATTTTAAGGTATGTTGATTTGATAAACTTACATATTTCAAAGTGATTACACCATAAAGTTGGTTAACTTTAACTCCATTAAAAGTTAACTCCATTACTTCACACAATTAGTCTTTCTTTCTTTCTTTTTTTTTTTTTTTTTTTTGCTGAGAACAGTTAAGATCTGGTCTCTTGGCAGTTTTCAAGTATGTAATACAGTATTGCTAACTATAATCACCATGCTGTACTTAGATCCCCAGAACTTACTCATTTTATAACTGAAATTTATGCTCTTTGACCAACATCTTCCTACTGCCCCTACTCCCCAACTCCTGGTAACCACCATTCTACTTCCTGTTTCTATGAGTTTGGTTTTTTTTTAGATTCCACATGTAAGTGAGATGATACAGCATTTATTTTTCTAGACTTATTTCAATTAGCATAGTATCTTTAAGTTTCATTCATATTGTCACAAATGGCAGGATTTTCTTCTCATGGCTGAATAATATCCTGTGTGTGTATTTGTGTGTATGTCTGTATCACCATGGATTTGGGGGATGGTTATAGTCAGACGTTTATTTAAAAATGTGACCCACCAACTCAACGTTTTTCGCCAGCTCTGAGTACAGAAACCTTCATAGTCTTCACAACCTCTTGCTTCATTGTTGCCTTTGTGGGAGCCTTAATGGCAGCCATTGCTGTCCTTTTAGATGCTTGCTTAGTCCTTTTTGCTTCCATGGCAGCCCTGATGGCTGGTTCTCGTTGAGCCTTCCTAACTTCAGGTTTCTGATTCCTTTTGGCCATTCCATCAGCAAGAGATGCACCAGTGATGGCCCTCTGGAATCTGACTGCACAGAAGGTTCTTTTGAACTTCTTCCAACCATCGCTTTTTGTGGTTTCTTCTGTAGAGGACAGTCCAGTTTATCTGCTGAGGATTCCTCTTGGAAAGGAATGTCAACTTGCATTTTGCATTAAGAAATTAGAAAACCTCCCCATCAGTCCTGGTGTAGCACCTGCTGGGTCTGGGGTGAGATATATTTGTATCTCATATCTCTATCCACTCATCCATCAACAGATGCTTAGGCTGTCTCCGTATCTTGGCTATTACAAATAATGCTGCAATGAACACTGAAGTGCAAATATCTCTTCAAAATCTTGATTTCATTTGGATTTATGCCCAGATTGGGATTGCTGGATCATATGGTATTTCTATTTTTAATATTTTGAGGGACCTCCATACTATTTTCTATAGTGGCTGCACCAGTTCATGTTTCCACTAACAGTGCATAAGAGTTCTCTTTTGTGGGGGAGCTTGTTTAAACACAGATTTCCTTCCCCCAAATTCACACACATATTAAGATTCAGTTCAGTAGGCGTTGAAGACATTACTGGTATTTCCCCACATATCTAATTCTCCCCTCCTTCCTGGCATAAGGAACATTATCCTTACTAACTCCCCTGGATTTGGGCAGGGAAGCATGACTGGTTCTAGACAATAAACCATGACCAGAAACTGAAACGTGCCACTCATTTAGACAGAGGCAATAAGAAACTCTAGTTTTTTCCTAATTTTTCTCCACTTATCCCTCTTCCCATGCTGCCACAAGTGTGGAGCCCTTATTTGAGATGGAGGGGCCCCAGGATTAAAGCAACTTGGATCAGTGAGTCACTGAATGGAAGCAGGCTGTTCTGGAGAGTTGCCAAGCATGTGTCTGAGTTAGGATTACCAAGAAATAAACTTCTGTTCTATTAAGCCATGAAAATTTGGGGGCTGTTTGTTACCACAGCAGAACCTCTTTAGTTCTGACTTGTAGATATGAAGTCAGGCCCAGAACATTTACTTTTTTTGTCACAGAGGTCCACGGACCACGTTTTGAGAAACATCTTTTAGGCTGACCATTCGCCATCATTTATTCATGGTCTTTTTCCAAACAAGAAGTAACATAGTTTTTTGTTTTGTTTTGTTTTTTTTAATTTGACAGAGAGTGGGATCACAAGTAGGCAGAGAGGCAGGTAAAGAGAGAGGAGGAAACAGGCTCCCGGCTGAGCAGAGAGCCCGATGAGGGGCTTGATCCCAGGACACTGAGATCATGACCTAAGCTGAAGGCAGAGGCTTTAACCCACTGAGTCACCCAGGCGCCCCGAGAAGTAACATAGTTTAAGTGCTCTCTTACAATTCTCTTGGAATCACACTACTGACCAGTTTCCCTTCTCTTCTTTCCAGATCATTTCCATACACATTTTGATTCCCTTCCAAAGCAGGCATGCATGGTCTCATTTTTTGCTTAATTGTTTTGGTAAATTTCTTTTAGTCTGATTATTATCTTATTGGAAGTACATTCCTGCTACTCCTGTATAGTGAAAATAAAATATCCACAAAAAAGGAAATAAAAGAAGCTATACATTTGCCGAGGGTAGATCTTATGTTAAGTATTCTTATCACAAAATAACAACAACAATAAGCATAATAAAAAGGGCAGGAAGAAACCTTTGGAGGTGATGAATATGTTTATGGCACAGATTATAGTGATGGTTTCACAGGTGTGAACTTACCTCTAAATTCATCAAGTCATATATATCAAACATGTACAGTTTTTTGTAAGTCAATGCTACATCGATAAAGTGGCTTAAAAAAGAAAAAAAAGAACCTGCCAGGTGAAAAATAAGATGCAATGAATCAAAGAAGGAATTTAAAAAAGGACAGAGAAAATGCAAAGAACGACCTAAAGGCACAAAAATCAAAAAGTCCAACTAATCAAATCCAAGCAAGAGAATGTAAATGCCAAAGGCCGTTAGTAACAAATACTCACGACAACACTAATAACAGCAGCTCTCTTTTATAGAGCGTCTGCTATATCCAGGCGTTGTGTTATGCCTTTTGTCTTCATTCTTTCTCATCCTTACAACCACCACAGAGTAAGTTTTCTTACCACTAAGATTAAGTTGGAAAACATTCAGTAGTTTATTTAGGGTCATATTGGAGAGTAAATGGCAGACCTGGATTCAAATCCAGTGCTGTCTTGCTCCAAAGCTTTGGTCTTTTCCAGTGTAACATACAACCTCCCAATAACATAGAGGATAGGATGAGAAAGCAGGGATAAATATAAATATAAAAATGTGTTGTAAATGAAAAGCCTAGAACAAGGGCTCCAACATTCCAGTAAATGCAGGAGGCAAATGAAACTGGAAGGCAATTTATTTCTTTTTTCCTCCTTTAAGCATACAGTCTGTTAGCTGAAAAGGTAGGATTTTTGTGGGAATATGCATGGTCACAAGGATGAAATGGGAAGGGGGAAGGAGAGAGAGGCCTCGACTCTCATTTCCTACGTATAATACTAAGAGCGGCGGCAGCAAGAAGGAATTTCAAATGAGATTTTGGAAAAGGTGGTAGTGTTGGAAGTAAATCAAAGTGTCCCCCAGATCCAAACATTTAGAATCCCTCAGTAAGAATGCTTAACTTAAAGGTTACTTATTTAGCACACATGCTAAAGGTCCCCCCAAAAGGCATTGAGCCAAGGAAGCTTAAGAATCATAAAAGAAATAAAGCTACTTTGTTAATGATAAGGAAATAACTGAAAATAATTTATCAAAATGAGGGATATTTTACAGAGGTATATGACAGATGATCAAATTATCTTCAAACAAGAATAAATAAATATGTAAGAAGAATGATCAAGCTGATGAAAGCCCTTTTGGCTTTGGAAAGGATAAGAGAATGGCAGGACATGTTTTAAAAAATGATACAAAGAACACTCACTGGAAGAAAGAAAGCCAAAGTCTTTTTTAAAAACAAATAAATGCTCCCAGCTGTGGGTAATGGCTAATGCACAGAAAAAGGAGGAAAGGAAGAAACTGGAGCCAAAAAAACAAATAAATGAACAAATAAGAAAAGTCAGAGACAAAGTCAAGGTAATGAGAGAAGAAAAAGGAGATCAAGTAAGAGCAAAGTATCTTCTGTGAAGATTTTAAGTGTTCAAAGTGCAGAGAGAAGGATGATGGCTTAAAAGAGAGGCAATACAATTGGAGAGAAGTGAAGAAACTGGGTTTAAAAGTTAGGGACACCTGGGTGGCTCAGTTGGTTAAGCGGCTGCCTTCCACTCAGGTCATGATCCCAGCATCCTGGGATCGAGTCCCACACCGGGCTCCTTGCTCGGCAGGGAACCTGCTTCTCCCTCTGCCTCTGCCTGCCACTCTGTCTGCCTGTGCTTGCTCTCTCTGACAAATAAATAAATAAAATCTTAAAAAAAAAAAAAAAGTTAGACACATGGCTTCCCTTCCAGCCCTGCATCTTAAGCAATTTTCTTCCTTTTTTCCCCCCTTTTTAAAGGAGCTTTCTTAACTCTCTGTGCCTACGTTTCTCTTTATATATCAAATTGGATAAAAGGGAAATTTTTATACTTATATCACATTCCCTAGTCTGGACTAGAGATGATGAAAAATGAGGAGTAAAATGAGATGATACATATGAGCCTTTTAACATGGGGCCTGGCTTATCAGGAAGAGTCAATAAATGTTCATAATTGATGATTAATTATTTACAATAACCTTGGAAGATAAAAACCAACAAACAGCACACTGAAAGAGAAACTGCAGATAGTACAGAAGCTGTCTGAGGAACTATTTCAAGGGGGGGAGTGGAAATGCACAGATATGTGAACTCATGTTTGAGAACCAATTTAAAAAAATTAAAAAAAGGACAACTCTCAAATAATTTATTTAACAAATGCAGCTCAAAAAGTGAGCTGTGCTGTTGAGTTGTTTATTGACGGGAAAGGACTCCTGGGTCTAGCAGACTTACTGCTGGGTTCTTAATAAGACAACTGAGAATGTCCAGCACCCTGCCTTCAATGAAGTATGAGAGAAGATTGAAACAAGATCCACAATGAAATAATGAGGGTGAACAATAGCTGCTTGAGGAAAGAGGTCACAATTTAACAATTATGGTCACATCCTAAATGTCCACTGATAAAGGATAGTTAGCTAAATAAATTAGGGTACCTCTAGATCCTGAGAGACTGCTAAAAGAAATATAATGGTTCTCTGTGTGCTGACATGGAGAAACCCTTTCTATGGAGTTTTAAAATAAAGTGCAAAACACTGTGTATTAAAATGCCCTATTTTATGAGAATATTTTAGATGATTATATGTATGTACATGAACCAGATATACAAAGCATCTGGGAAATGGGCCTGGAGAATGGGAGGGATTTTTCCTTTTTATTATTTACCCAGAGGAAGGTAAAATGATACTGTGGTTAAAAACCCAGGATCTGTATCACTTAAGGAACCTTGTGTAAGTTAATTAACCTTTCTGTGCCTGATTTAGCCATCTGTAAAATGAGGACACTAGCCTGATAAGGATGTCATGAGGATGGAATGAGATCGTGAACATTTTATCCAAATACCACTCAGAACAGGACCAAGCGCCTAGAACCGTCCATCACACAGTCAACTAGCTGTTAGTGGTATTATCGCACCTCTGTAAAGTTTGCTGTCATTCAATCATAAGTGGGAGTCAGTTCTGCAAATTGTTAAAAGCCCAAAGGAGAATGGAGAAAATTAATGAGGTCATAAAAATAAAGAGGAGTTTTCGAAAGTGTCCGCATCATTTTGTTAAGTTTTTCACAAAATCTTGTATTTCAATTGGCATTGTATTAAATTTATGGATTTGTTGAGGGAGAACACTTTCCACACTGCTAAGACTTCATATCCAAGATCAAGGCACATCTTTGGGTTTTTTCCTTAGGTTTTCAGTATAATTAAAATTTTTTTTTCTTTATTTGGGTCTACACATTTTTAGGTTTGTTCCAAAGTTCTTTTTTATATTAATATTGTTAATGGAATCTTTTCTTCCATTATTTTCTCCTACTTGATCTTGTTTATATATAGGAAAGCTATGAGGGGGATGAGGCCTACCAGATAAAATGTATTATGGAACTATGATAATTAAAAACAGTTTGGTGCTGAAGAGGAAATGAGAAGATCAAAGGATAGAACAGAGAATCCAGAAATAGACTCTAATTCATGTGGGAATTTAACTTATTCAAATCAAAATAAGAAAAAATGAATTAACCTGTAAATCACAATGTAAATGCCAAAAGAGAAATGTTTTCCTCATTCTTTTTACCAGGTAAATCCAAATTAACCTGAGATTTTAAAACTAAAACTATAAAATTAATCAATAATTCTTTTAAAAATCAACTTAGTATAGGAAGAGAAGACATAGATGGATTTATAATCTTAGAATAAGAAATGATTCTTAGGCAATACATGGGAAACCTAGACATCATAGAGGAAATTAAACTGTTTATGTAGTTAAATTCATCCAAACACTTGTTTAGAAAAAAACATATCCTAAAGTCAAATAACAACAAAGCGGAAATATATTTTCAACAGATATTAAAAAGGGCCAATTTCCTTAATTCACAAAGAGTTTGTGCAGATCAGTTAGGAGAAAACCTGACAACCCAACTGAAAAATAAAATGAATGAAGGCAATCAGCTCGTGACCACAGTGGGTAGAAAAGAACTTCTACTATGAGATAAACACCAGGAGCCAAAGCAAGAGCATGAACAAGTCCCAACAATCAGGCAGGACCTCAGGGAAGACAAAGGGGATGAAGGACCAGACATCTTACTTGGCAGGACACAGAGTGTGAATTGTTCATGGGCCTGCCAAGTCCATAAGCTGTAACCCACAGCTTTTCTGTGCTTTTTTTACTAGGATGATCCTGGCTTTCATGAACGCATGGTCTAGTAAGTCAAACCCATGTGGACGAGCCCATTGTGAAGAATGGAGAATTACTTCTTAGTTTGGCGCTCTCAAGTTTCAACTTTAAAAAGAACTGTATCCTGATGTAGTTGTTGCCGAAACCTGACAGTTTCTTCCTTCCTGTCCCCTTCTGATGGCAAGCCTTCCAACCCCTCTGCTGAAACATTATGCTAACAGCTTTGTAATGTAACACGTTCCACAGAGGGTCTTTGCTGAAGGGAGGGTATTCTTTCTGAAACCTCTCAAAGTTTTTGAATGTCCCAATTCTCTGGTCGGATACTTCTTTCTTTTAAGTATAGGCTGTCCCTGCTATTTCTGTGTACAAGATTTTCTACTTCTTTTCTAGATCCTTCACCTTCATATAATACTGTTGCACATTTGGCACAATAACCTTTTCATGGTGATCCTGTTTTGTTATTTGAAAATCTTTTTTTTTTTTAAGATTTTATTTATTTATTTGACAGACAGAGATCACAAGGAGGCAGAGAGGCAGGCAGAGAGAGAGAAAGGGAAGCAGGCTCCCCGCTGAGCAGAGAGCCCGATGCGGGACTCCATCCCAGTACCCGGAGATCATGACCTGAGCTGAAGGCAGCAGCTTAACCCACTGAGCCACCCAGGTGCCCCTGAAAATCTTTCTCTTGAAGGACCACCACCTTCTTTCCCCTGGTCTTTGGGCATGGAAGCTTGCTCTAATAACTGATCACATTGCATCTTCTTAAAGGTGAGAGCACAAAACTGCAAAATAATTCCCAAAGCAAAATAAGACTGCCAGTATTCTCCGTTCCCTGTGAAACACACTGCCTGATGTTCTGGCCCTTGTCTTAAAGGCTGATGGCTGAGTGTCTCTGCCACCAGCTGCTCAGAAATCAACACACAGGGCAAAGCCTGTTGCTCTCCTGTTCAGTTACATTTAGTTGCATTTAAAAGGTAACAACTGGACAGCCTGAGTGCCTGAGCAGCTCAGTCATTAAGCATCTGCCTCCAGCTCAGGTCATGATCCCAGGGTCCTAGGATAGAGCCCCGTGTCGGGCTCCCTGCTTAACAGGAAGCCTGCTTCTCCCTCTCCCACTCCCCCTGCTTATGTTCCCTCTCTATGTCTCTCTCTGGCAAATAAATAAATAAAATCTTAAAACAAACAAAACGAAACAAGGGTAACAACTAAATAAAAGAATTCTTCCTGCAGGGATCCTTTTATTTCCCACCATAAGGAAAATGATTCACCATGCAAATACTAAGATACAGAAAGAATCTAAGGATTATTAACATCCCCATCAGCCATCATTTTGGTAATTATAAAAATATAATAACATGTAATTTGTACATAGCCTGTGTACATATCAGATGACACACAAATATATATTTTATGAATTTTATAAATATCAATAAAGTAGTATATAGAGAGACACATGTTATAACATCCAACATGGAACATTTAGTTTATGATGGATGCTGTTGAGCACTTTATATATACTGTCCTACTTAATCCTCTCACTTACTTTATTGGATTAGAACCACCCTAAGGTGGTTTCTAAGGCCCATAAACTCTTCAGCACTCCTCCCATTGAGAGGTGAGGTCGGGAGTTGCCCATTCCCACCTCTTGTAAACCCCCTTTCAGAGCACAGGACTGCCATTGTGAGAACCCAACCCACCTGCAGGAGATACCACCTGGAGCGGCTCTGAGCCCATTTGGAGAGGGAGAGGGGCACAGCTGAGCCCAGCCTTCCTTCTGGTCCCATCAAAGTGCCAGACCCTAAGGGAATTCTTCCTGGACCCTCTAGACCAGAGCAGCTGCCAGCTGAATACCACCAAATGACCCAGTCAATGTCAAATGGAGCAGAATTGTTAGTAGAGCCCTGCCTAAATCACTGACTCACAAAATCATGAGACTGAATAAAAGGGTCATTGCTAGAGACCACTAGCCATTGCACAATTTGTTACAGAGCCATGGATAACTACAACTCTCTATTCCAGATGCAGAAGCAAAATCACAGTGAATGAAGTAAGGTGTTTTGAATCACATGCCTAATTAATAGTACAGCTGAGATTCCAACTCAAGCAGCCTGCCTCAAAAGCTTATAATCTTACCCACTCCACTGAATTATTTTAAAATTATAATTAACTTTTGGAGATAGGACATATATAACATCTTGATTCTTCTTCGCGTCTAGTCTAATTCCAATCTAATGAAGAATTTGTGCCAAAGGCATATATCCTCTCTGCATTCACAGTTATCTATTTATGCTTATTTTCACATCCCTCTGCATTTAAAATGTGATGAATTTCTCCAACAGATTTGCCTGCGCTTATTTTGAGGCAGTAGGATAGAGATCCTCATTTCTCTTTTGCCTTTAGCATAGATCGTATCAGCAGCGCTGCTTAATACCAAAGGGCAGGCTAATTCTGGGACTCAGGAAGCTGATTTCTATAGTATTAAATGTGGGTTAGTAATTTTCCAAGAAGACAGAGATTCTGAGGTCTTGGTAGTTTCCCTGATAAGCTATCATCCCATCTATTTTATATTAGCATGTATTGTTTACTGAAAAGGGTTAGGAAGGAAGCAAAAAGGAGACTCAATCCCAGCTTCTTGACAGGCAAATAGTTCTGTACCTGCAGCCTTTCTGGAGCCAAAAAGGTCAGGGGTCGAGGACCCAGAGGTACTGATGAAATCAAGGGACTTCAGCTAATTAAACACTCAGTAATATGCACTGTAGTGTACATACTATTGTTTCCAAGATAGAATAAAGAACACAATGTATCAAGGAAAGCAGGTTCTCTGTGCAGCTGTCATCCTCTGATTGTTGAGCATCTTCACAACAAATAGAGACAAACAAGAAAGCCTACACTTATTTCCTTGGTGTCACTTTCAAACATTTTGATTTCAGCCTCCCAGAGACTGATCCCATTGTGAAAAGAAGTACAACAAGGAGAGAGGCACACAATTATTAACAACATCTCCTAGAACTTAAAACATAAAGTTAGGAAGCAAGCACAAAACACTTCTAAGTACTCCAATGATTGTTAAATTTGGCTTTCTGAGTTATACTTTAGAAAGATCTAGCAAAAAGAAAAAAAAAAGTAGAATTCTGAGACTTTAGAGCTCAATTAGCCAAATGGCGCTTCTTCTTCTTTTTTTTTTTAAGATTTATATATTTATTTTAGATGTGGGGAGGGGCAAAGAGAGAGGACAGAGTCTTAAGCAGACTTGACACTGACTGTGAGCCCAACCTGGGGCTCGATCTCATGACCTAAGCCCAAATCAAGCCTGTTACTTAACCAATGGCAGCACCAAGGTGCCCCCACATCATTCCTCTAATAAAAGTAAAATCATAATGTAATTTTAGTGTCTTCCTTTGGCTTCTAATAAAAGTAAAACCACAACAAAAAACAATGATCCTATGTACCAGGTGCTGTTCTAAGCATTTTTTAAAAGACTTTATTTATTTATTTGACACTAAGAGCAGGAATACAAGCCGGGGGGTGGGTGGGGGGGAAATGGGAGAGGGAGAACCACACTTTACACTGAGCAGTGAGCCCAATGTGGGGCTCGATCCCAGGACCCTGGGATCATGGCCTGAGCCGGACAGACGCTTAATGACTGAGCCACCCAGGGGCCCCTGTTCTATGCATTTTATATTGATTAGGACATTTATCCTCACAACCACTGTATGAAGTGATTATTATTACTACCCCCATGTTATAGGTGAGGAAACCAAGACTTAGCTTAAGTGACTTGCTGAGGTCACACAGATAGGAAGCTGGGGAGTCAGGCGTTAAACCTAAGTTAACAGATCCCAGCACTATCCCCCCTTCCTGATTTGGAATTCAGAACAACTCCTCTTTTATCCATTTTTGTACATAAGATTGAGAAATATGTTTATTTTTTAATTACAGCTCAATAAAGCTGGAAAAAAACCCAGACAAATCCCAACCGAAAAACATTCTATAATATACCTGACCAATATTCCTCAAAACTGTCAAGGTGTATAAGAACAAGGAAAACCTGAGAAACTGTGACAGTTAAGAGGCACCTAAGACAGGAGATTAAATGTAATGAGGTGTCCTGGATGGGATCTTAGGACAGAAAAAGGACATTAGAGAGAAACAAAAGAAATCTGAATATATTATGGACTTCGGTTAATGATAATGACACTGGTTTAATGATAATGATACTGATTTAATAACTGTGACAAATGTATCCTGCTATTGTAAAGATGTTAATAATAGGGAAAAGTAGCTGTGGGGTATTTGGATACTCTCTTCCCTATCTTCATAATTTTTCTGTATATCTAAAACTATTCTAAAATAAAGCTTGTATTTCCCAAAAGAAATATATAACTGATTTTTAAAAAACTATTTGCAAATCACTGCTTTAATCTAACCATCACCTAGTCTGTGAAGCAATGGAAGTGCCCAGTGGTTTCTAGACCTGCCCATGAAGGACTGGGGCTGTGCTAGGTCCAGAACCAGACCTCCTCCCTGGTGCACAGTCTAATGTTTCTTCCACTATATTCTGCTGCTCATAACTGACCATAAATCAAATTGAATATTTTTACTCTTTTTTTCCCTTCAATTTTATCTATCTCTCTATATAAAAACACAGCACTGGTGGGGAAAAGTAGCTTTATTTTCTTCTGCTCCCACTTCTAAAAAGGAAGACTCCATGAGAATGTTAATGACTAGAATTTAAGTACACGACATTCCCACAACTAGTGTGGGACCAGGAGGAATTGGGCATCTATGAATCTCTGCTACGTACAGGACAATAGCAATGGTTAAAAAAAAAATTAAGTACTATTTGTAATAAATACAAGCAAACTAAAGAAATAAAAACAATGAAAACACAATGTTATTAAATTCTCACTGAAAACAGTTGCCTGCTAAAGACTGAGCCCAGGGCCTGCTCTCTCTTTCCATAAGAAAAGGAGATTATGGAAAGATGTTAAAGACATATTAGCACCAAACTGAGACTTTCTTCCTTTTTTTATAACTGAGTAATAGTAATAAACCTTTTTTTTCCCCTTTCAGCAAACAAAGCCAGTCACACTCATTTAATTGTTGCTTCCTTGTAGAGGAACTTTCGCTGTTCCTAATAGGTTCATCAGGCTTCCAGAAATAAACTATGATGATGAAAAACGTACCTCTTAGTCTTTTCAAAATGACAGAGCAAACGAGTGACTAGGAAGAGAAGAGGGAAAATCCAAATAAATTTCATGTTGTAAGAATCAAAAACTACACTAAATATCACATGAAAAGTGCACACCCAACCCATGAGGCTGTTTAAGTCCAGAATTATGTAGCAAATGTTGTTTTGCATGTCTCCATGACTGTGCCAAAATCTGGCTTCAACATGTACAGTGGGTGCTTCCATAACCAGCCCAAATCTCTACCCAGAACCCTGGGCAGCTGATAAGAGTTGACCTAGATCTCAGGTTCAAAGAGTTCTTTTTTCCATGACAACTCACAGCTAAAAGAATTAGATCTCCAGAAGGTTGTTACCAGACTTGATTCAGCTAGGCACCAATACTCTGGGGCTACGCCAGGCTTTTGTAGGACCAGGGGATTAAAGATTAGCACTACGATACACGGAGGAGATCCTAGGCAAAGACAGCATGATACACATATGTGCATACACACGCGGTAAAATAACGACAAGGGGACGATCCACCAAACGCACACAAACTATGCAAAGTATGCTGTGGGGTTTATAAGCCAGGCTATAAAAGAGAAAAATACCACACTTTCATTTTTTAAACGTGGGTCTTGATAGAACATATATTTTGGAGTTTAGTTCTGAGTGTGCACATCTGTAAAAAGAAAAATAACACGGTTAACCAAAAAATGAGTGTGGAATCCACTTTTTCAGCACTTTAAACATAGCTCTTAAAATAATACCTGAAGATAAGTTTTCCATGCCAAAGTGGAGACAGATGTGATTTAATATAATATCCTGATGTTTGTCTATTTCCTGATGACCCTTTGACTTCTAGGGTAGGCTTCATTTCTCTTTTGAAACAGATGTTGGTAAATGTCTATCCCTAAAACCAAAAGTCCTGATCTGCAGGGAATCCAACCAGTTTTCCTCTTCCTTCTCTCAAAACTACCTCGGTGATATCACATTCTTGTCAGTAGCTATGACTAACAGACCATAATCAGAAAAATAAAGTAGAAATACTTGGATAATTCAGGACGAAAGCTTTCACTGCAAACATGCAAAAAGGCACAACCTAAAAAAAAAAAAAAAAGGCACAACCTAAACAAGGTTCCAGAGACAATTCGAGAGAAGTGTAATTTTCCCCCTTTACCTCCCAAAACTGGATATTCAATCAATGTAATTTTGTACAAACATGTAATAACTGTGCTAACCGAATGTTGCCTAGCAAAAAACCTACTAAAGCATTAATCAATAAGAATGGCTTGAAGCAAGTGGATTACAATCTCAGCATAAGCATTGTTAGCTTCTAGAGGGCACAAAAATGGCAGTTTATCTCGAAATTACTATCTCTTAAATGTCTGAAAACACTTTTGCTATCTTCAATAGGCAATAATTTTCCTTTGAACTTTGTTCATAGCCTTGTTAAAAGGCTTTTATTTTCTTCCAAACAACTTTTTAGAAAAAAAAAAAAAGCCAACTTCATGACCCCTGTACAAATACACAAATTCTAGCTACTAAACTACAAATCAAGGCAACGTTGCTAGGATGTCTTTATAATGACTTCTTAGATTATTATTACTAAATCAAATTCTTTTTTAAAAATGCACCAGGAGCTCATTAAAAGAAACCTTTGATCAATCCAAGAATTTTTTGACAACACTGATCATCATCTTCTGATGGACTTGTTTTGTCAGTACAGACCTTTAGAGATGCATTATTTTAAAAAGGGCACACCTGTAATTTTGGCTCATCAAGATATCATCTCCTTGTTTCCTTTCAAAGTAAGCATTATGAATAGCAAAAAGTACTTTGAAAACTTCAAATATTACATTATAGAAAGTTGACCATGAGTAAAATGTAGTTTTTAAAATTATAATTTTGACAAAACTAAATAAAATTGTTTGCTTTAGTCTGTTAAACTGTTATCTACAGAAAGAGAAATTATCCCTTGCTATTTCTAAAGGTTAATTTTATACCTTTAAGAAAAATTACTAAAGCAGAAATGCCAAAATCTAGCTTTTTATTTAACCAGGTTTTTTACCTTAAAAAAAAAAACAACCCTAAAAATTAATTCAGAAGACAAAAGAGATCAGAATTTTGCTAAGCAGGGAATATGATAAGAAGAAATGGCCATCTTGTGGATTAAAAACAAGTTTGTGGGTTCCTCAAAGGAAAATAAATAGAATTACCCTGACATCCAGGAATTCCACTTCTGTATATACTCAAAAAGAACTGAAAGCAGAGACTCAAAAAGGTATTTGTAAGCCAGTGTTCACAGTAGCATTATCTGAAACAGTCAAGAAGTGGAAACAATCCGAATGTCCATTGACAGAGGAATGGATAAACAAAATATGGTAAATACATACCATGGAATATTATTCAGCCATTAAAAGAAAAGAAATTCTGACACATGCTATAATATAGGATGAAATTTAAAGATACTATGCTGAGTGCAACAAATCAGACCAAAGTGACAAAGAGTCTATGATTCCATTTCTGTGAGTTACCCCAAGTAGCCAGACTTATAGACAGAAAGCAGAATGGTGGTTGCCAGGGACAGGGAGCAGTGGGGGAGGGGTGCTGATGAGTTACTGCTTAAGGGACTGGAATTTTATTGTTACAAGAGGGCAAGTGTCCTGGAGATAAACGGTGGTGGTGCTTGACCTCAATGTGAATGTATTTAAATCCACTGAACTGTACCTAAAAATCGTTAAAAAGGTAAATTTTATGTTATGTATATTTTACCACATTTTTTAAAATGTGGCATTTTCCACTGTAATGATAATCAGTGACATTAAGGGGCACCTGGGTGGCTCAGTCATTAAGTATCTGCCTTTGGCTCAGGTCATGATCCCAGCATCCTGGGATGGAGCCCTGCTTTGGGCTCCCTGTTCAGTGAGGGGTCTACTTCTCCTTCTGCCTCTGCTCCTCCCCACTCGTGCTCACTCTCTCTTTCCTCTCTCTCAAATAAATGAATAAAATCTTTTAAAAAAAAATCAGTGACATTTGACTTGGAACTGGACATCAAGGAAACCCAAATTCCCTGAAAACTGTGCTAAGTGGTTAGCACGGTGTCCCACCAAAATGTCAGCTGCCAACAGACCTCTTCTGCCGTCCCAGACAAGAGCACTGCGTCTTGAAGCTAGAAGAGGTAACAAAGGCAGTGGGCTTATCTTATGTTCCATCCTAGTCTCTTTCTTTTCCAGAAGGCCATTCCATAAATGGTTACTTCTGGTAGAATTTGAATAAACTTCATGTAGTCACTGTTTTTTTTGTTTGTTTGTTTTACTACAACATGGTTAAAAAGAGAAAAAGCTGTAAAAGAAAGCCCTTTGGGGGAGAACAAGAAATAAAATTTTTAAAAATCAAGGATTGAGCATTTTTTTTAGAAGTGAAATTGACTCAGAGGAGAGTTTGATTTTATATTATGTGTGTGTGTGTGCGCATGTGTGTGTGTGTGTGTGTGTGTGTGTACTATTTTTTATTTTATTTTATTTTTTTCAGGAGAGTTTGATTTTAATAAAATGTTAGACATAACTGCCAGGTTAGGGAAGGGAACTTACCCATACAAGTAAGTGAAAGACAAGAGATGATCACCTATACATTTAATTCCCAAAATGAAATGTATATTTGCTTAATGCTGCATAAGAATATAAGCTTAATCAAGAACCTTAAATTTTGTGAAAAAGAAAAATCCAGGTCATTATAGTCTTATCTGTTTAAGATGTCAGAAATTTACTCAGCTGAATGTGGAGGTAAAGTTATAAATGTGACCTAATCACTACATTTTACATGATGTTAAAGCAATCAATAAAAAAATAAGCAAAAGATCGTAGAGCACCATTGAAAGTCTTTTAATATCAATGCTGTGTGCTTAAACATACAAGGACTATGATTTTGCAAAGTGTCCAAGAGGCTATCTGGATACTTCTGAAAAAAAAAAAAATCTCATGTCCAATAAAATAGTATGTAGTTGAAAACAAGGAAGAGAAATTACAGTAGATGTTGATTCTAAACCCCCAGAGATAGAGAGAATGAGACTGACTATATAAGATGATATAGGTCTCAAGTGCTATATGAATGGACATATTAAACTATTCATAGTCCATCACTTGGCATCAAAAAGTCCCAAATTACATGAAGAGCAATTCTGAGCCAGTGAGCACAAAAATAAACCCAACGAAAAATCTGTAGTTGGTGATTACATTAAATCTTGCATTGATGAGAGCCACCTAAGAAATCTTAGCTTTTAATAAATATATCAGAAAATAGGAATTGCAGGGACGCCTGGGTGGCTCAGTTGTTTAAGCGGCTGCCTTCGGCTCAGGTCATGATCCCAGTGTCCTGGGATCGAGTCCCACATCGGGCTCCTTGCTTGGCAGGGAGCCTGCTTCTGCCTCTGCCTCTGCCTGCCTGTGCTCGTTCGCTCTCTCTCTCTCTCTCTCTGACAAATAAATTAAAAAAATAAATAAATAAATAAATAAAATTAGAAAAAAAGAAAATAGGAATTGCAGAAAATATCCGCAATATAAATGAGTACCTATATGAAATGAGTGACAACATTTTTTTAAAAAGCTTAGGTTCGGTCATTTTAAAAATCTGTCTTTATAAATAAAATTGAAGGATAGTTTGAAGTACCTTACAGAGTTAGAAAAATTGCAACAGTAACAAAAAATCCACAGTTCCTACAGTCCAGAAAGGACATCATTGGAAAGAAAAATCACTGTCTCCATAAAAACATCAATTTTTAAGGAATTATCTAATTTTTTTGGTATGGAAATATTTGAACTTTTATAATTTGCAAATTCTTGGTTAAAGAGAACTGCGTGGTTCACATATCACAAAGGATAAGAAAAATGAGAACTATAAACTTCAAAATTTTACCAAATACAATCATGAATTTAAAACAATTACTTTAAGGAAAAGTAATTTTACAATCCCAAGCAATAACAAGCAATATTAAGCATTTACTAAAACAAGTCATTCAAGGTAAAATAATGTAACTGCTCTTGGCAAAATTATAAAGTTTGTTTAGAAAATAATACAGAATTATATGGGGGAGAGCGTTAAGAAAGCATCCAATATGGCATTTAATAAAATGTTATCTGAAGAAAATTTAAATTAGCTTGGAAATAAACATTGTCAAATAAACTAAAAGTTGGCTAAGTTATTTTAAACAAAGGAAATTGATAAATGGTTCAGTATCCAATTGAGACAAGATATTTGGCAGAAGGTCTATTCTCTCTGGTCTCAATAAAAATTTTATTAATGACTTGAAATAAAGAATGAGTATTAGCTTATTGATATTAAAAGTTCTGTTTCGAATAGGCAAAGATCATGCTTAAGTACACAAAGATCTGAAGGGATTGGATCTAAAGCCAAAAAATGATAGGCTAGAGTCACCATAGAAAAATGCAAGCTACCATAGCATGAGAAAAAGAATTTGAAACTAATTTAATTCCCTGAGGAAACATGGCAATTGGTAACGCTAAAGACACTCTATAAGGAACAGTAGACAGAATATTAAGTAGCCACTTAAAGAACAATAAGAGGACTGCTTGAGTAGCGCGGTTCACTAAGCAGCAGACTCTTAGTTTAGGACGCTCAGGTCTGAGCTCAGGGTTGTGAGATCAAGACCCCCTACAGACTCCTCGCTCAGTGCAGCATGTGCTTGGGTTTCTCCTTCCTTCTGTCCCTCCACCCCCAACTCTCTCTCAAATAAATAAATCTCTCTTTCAAAAGGGGTGGGGGGACAATAGGAAATAAAAGCGGGCCCATGATGATTTTCCAAGTGTCCATTTCCTACTCAAGGCAGTTTGGCGCAAGCAGATAGATGTTAGACTGCTTAAGGTTAAGGTTAGATTGACAGGTCTTTCTTAACTACACAGTCTGACTACTTCCATCACAGACAGTGGGAAGAAAAATGGTAAAATTCATAGCAGAACCCCATGGTTGCTGAGCCCTGCCTCACACCAACATCTGATTTTCTGATTTGTTTGCTCTAACTGAAGTTGGACAGAAACAGAAATGAATCCTATTTGCCATTGATAATATTATTCAATGAAGTGGGGCTGATGGTGCACTAGACTGGGAGTCAGCAAATCTTCCCCTGATCAGCCTGCATTTCCTCCCTCACATGGCAAAGAGGCTGAACCATACATATATTCCTAATATCCTTCTAGCTCTAAGTCTACATAGTGGTTACTTGGGTCTTTTGAAAATAAACTGTGTTTAGAACACAGAGCCCATGGTAAATGTATAGAATATATTATTCTGATAGAAGAGGCTGACTCTATTGGTGGATTTAAGAAAAAAATCTTAAACTCTTTGAGTTCTTATTAATAATTCATACGTATTCAGTGTTGCCTATTGCTAGGCCCTGTGCTAAGGACCTAACGTGGATTATCTCATTTAAAGCTTAGAGGACTTCTTCAGGGCAGGTGTGTCTGAGTGTCTCACTGAGTCTCAGAGAGGTTAAATAACTTGTCTGGAGTTACACGACTGGTAAGTGGTGACATTCCTGGACAAAGTCTCCATCAGTCCTTAGAAACCTGAGAAAAATAGGGACAGTGGCACTCAATAAATATTTGCTGAGTAAGTAACACAACCGCTCAGACTGTCCTTTGGGAGACAGCACAACGAGGGGAATGGCAGAATATTTGTTGAACTCTGCCCAATGCCAGGCACAGTACTAGGCACTTTACAGATACCCCAATCAACCCTCACAATAATACTGACACAGGGAACACTGACACAGATTTTACAAACAGATGCCAGCCTCTCACTGCTGTCTCCCCACCTGATGGCTTTGGAACTAGGTCTGGAGCAGAGGGGAGAAGAGACCCCAGCCAGGAAGAAACCCATAAGAATGTGCCGCCGTAACCCCGTCCCTTCTGGCTGAGTTACGAAGCATGTGTCAGACTTGAATCACTTTTTAGTTCGATGGCCTTCTACTTCCTACTGTCTTCCTTTTGTACCCGAACTTCCTTTCTGGAGAGTCCCCACCTCGTGTGGTTCTGGTGAGAAGGGAAACTGCTACCTGCTGTACCACAGATGCCAAAAGGGCCAGGGCCCCCCTCTTCCCCAGCCCCACATAGCCCTCTCAGGGAGGGAGAGGAGGCCTTGGGTTAGACTGAGCCAAATGAAAGTTTGCTCCCAGAGCTCTCAAATCCAGAGCTTGTGAGGAAACAATGGGACAGTGGGGGAGGGGAGGACGGTGGGGAAGGAGGTGTCACATTCTCACAGCTGTGCAGGTGGTATGCAGGGCAGCTCATCCTGGCAGGGAACTTGAGGTACTACAGTTTTATTGTCTGTCTTGAGACTGGATGCTTCCCATTCTTCAAGACTGTGCTTGAGGGTCTCGGTGATTTTGTGAGCCCCAAACAGCCTTCTAGCAAACTCCTTTTGGTTTAAAATAAACAGAGTTCATATCTGTTGCTTGCAAACAAGAAGCCTAAATGGTACAGACTATGGGTAAAAAGATAAAGGCGGGTATTTGCAGAGTATTTAAGATACGTTTTTGTGACAGCCCTCTCTCAAATGACAGCTCTTGTCCTCCAGCTTCCCAGGTACCAAAGGACCATTCCCTGCTCCGTGGCTGAACATGGGTACCACTTCACATTCTCACTCCCAAATTCCTCAAATCTGTCCTCTCATCTCCACCAGCTTTAAACAAAAAGTGTACAAAGGCACAGTATAACAGTCAAGCTCCGCAGTTCATGCTGTTTATGTCATTTTGATATGTGACCCCCTTAAAATGAAACCCTTCAGGTAAAAAAAAAAAAAAAAAGAATGCTTGAAGTTCTGTCGTAGATATTGCATATATTGGTAGAAAAGGCAAGCTTCTTATAAATAGCTCCATGACTCTCCTGCTTGAAAAACAATTGTTCACTACTGAGTCAAGTCATTAAGTTTCCCCTCCTTTTCTATTATCCTTCCACACAGACACATACATGTTCACTCACAAACGCATCCACACACAGCTACACACCTCCCATTATTTTCCCTCATATCAAGAGAAAGGAAGAGCTACCCCTCTAAGCTAAGAGTACTTTTCTAAACAGAAGGGAAGAGAGTCCATTCAGAGTTTCACATTCTGGGGCGCCTGGGTGGTTCAGTCGTTAAGCCTCTGCCTTACAGCTCACGTCATGATCCCAGCCTCCTGGGATAGAGCCCTGCATCAGGCTCCTTGCTCAGCAGGGAGCCTGCTTCTCCCTCTGCTTGTGTTCCCTCTCTGGCTATCTCTCTCTGTCAAATAAATAAATAGAACCTTAAAAAAAAAAAAAAAAGAACAAAGAGTTTCACATTCTCAGATTCTCTTATCTTCTTGTTGTTAGAAGAAAACCCTCATCAGGCTATTCTGAACTGTTCTTCACATAGGTCTCCACCTAAGTGGAGAAACTGGATCACAAGCTCTGAAGTCAAGACTGATTTAAGGGGCTGGCTCAGTCAGGTGTCTGCCTTTGGCTCAGGTCACGATCTCAGCCTCCTGGGATAGAGCCCCACTTCAGGCTCCCTGCTCAGTGGGGAGTCTCCTTCTCCTTTCCCCTGCTCTCTTTCTCCTCAAATAAATAAAATCTTAAAAAAGAAAATAAAAGAGTGATTTAAAGTCCTCTAGGAGAAGCTGGGGCAGGTCAGGAAGGGTGGGAAGAAGGCAGAAGGACACCCTATACAGCCTTTGGAGGACCCGCCAAGGAGCGAAATGGGGCAGCAGTCCACTGTGGCTGTCCACAGGTAAAGGGGTGCTGCCTCCATATTTGTGACTTACAGAAGAAGCAAGACTGGCAAGAAGAGTTCCAAGAAGAAATCCAGGAAAAAAGCAATGTGTAGGAGAATGTTCCTTCAAAGTAAGTAGAATAAGAACTATATAACAGTTTCTTTCTGAAAGTCTTATTCCTAAGAATGTTGTTAGACCATGAGCCCGTGAAGAGTTATAACTGGATTTTCTCTGACTGATTTTCCACGGGTTCTAACATATGCCAATAGAAAAGTGCTTATATAAACAGAATGCAATAGCATTTTATGCTACAGTGAACCAGCCTTTCGGAATTAAAAAAAAAAATTCTCTTAATTGCCTATGTGCATTAAGCACATTTTTGCCCAAATTTTGTCTGGCTGCAAGCCAAGATTTTTGCAAACTACCTCAATACTATTCATTTTCATGGCACTTATTACAAAGTACTACATTGTAGGCCCCTTGAAAATCTAGCATAACCCAAAGTCAATAAAAGGTTCTCCTGTCCTTTGGAGACCTAGGAAAAATTGGCTCAGACCTCCAGATCCTGGGGGCACCTGGGTGACTCTGTCGGTTAAGCGGCTGGCTTTTGGTTTCAGCTCAAGTCATCTCAGGGTCCTGGGATTAAGCCCTGTGTCCAGATCTGCACTCAGCGTGGAGTCTGCTTGAGGATTTGCTCTCTCCCTGTCCCTTTGCCCCTCTCCCTGCTCTCTCTCTCTCTCTCTCTCTCTAAAATAAATAAATAAATCTTTAAAAAACAAAACAAAACCTTCTAGATTCTGCAGCCTAGAGCATCCAGTTTCCACTCCAAGATTTTCACAAAGGCCTAACCTTGGGAGGGTCTCCTGTGGCTACAGGCTGACTGTGTGTGGTTCTACTTCTCTTGAGTCTCCCAGGCCTCTGCTCAACTCAGAGCAGTAATGAATCAGCATTACCCTCTTTACTCAGAGTGTTGGGAGGTAACTGGAGGGGCATTTCCCTCTCAGAAATACAAACGGAAACATTAGTGTTACTGTTCTGAAGTATGCTTCAGGCCCTCCATCTCTAGGGGCCTGCAGGCCCATCACCCCCTACTCCACATCGCAGGCCTCTCTGTTTTGTCATCTCCTTCCCCACCCATTCAGGTACCACTTCTCTCTTGCCTTCCTTGATGAGGTGTGGACACTAGCCCACTCCTCAGCCTTGCATTTCAACTTCTGCCCATGACTGTTATTATCTGTCCAACAAAGAAATTTACGTTGTGGAGAGGAATTTGGATGCCTGCCATGTAGGAAATGAAAACTGCTTTCCCTTATTAGACAGAAGCAGCAAGGGTAAGAAATGTTAGAAGAAGGAACGGAGCTGACAATGGCAAGGAGTTCAAGTGTTTCTGCTCACCATCCCTGAGGCAAACCCAAGTGTGGACACCCTCAAAGGGCTCAAGCAACCAGGGTTTAAATCAACTTTCCATGAGACTGGGACCCTCCAGTTTCTCCCTGACTTAGTGACCAACCCAATGCCATAACCTTGTGCCCAATGGCTTGCGCTGGGGATGTTTAAAAAAAAAAATGGTAAAAGACAAGAGTCCCAGATCTTTTTCTCTGCCTGTTTCAATCTCTGATTTTCTATGCAGTTTGACACAAGCTGTCACTCTCCTAATACTGCAAACCAACTACTAAATGTCATCATGAAGAATAATTTTGAACAGCACCAAGTATACGGAAAGGGTTTATCAGAACTGGAAAGGTGGTAACTATCTGTGGAGAGAGAGAGAATGATGGGGAGACACAGAAGGAAAGACAGACACAGAGATGGAGAGAGAGAGAGAAGCAAGGGGGAAAAAACTCAACAGAAGATAATGCCCCCCACAACAATAGCATCCAAGCTTCAAACAGCGGCGACTGCCTTCCAATTTCAATTTGATGTGTGCAGAATTCTTTCTCTTCCAATGCCAAATCCTGACTGAAACATGCAATAAAAATTACTGCCTGAAACATGGTGATAGCATTTAATCCTCTGGCAACACATTAGAAAGGCTTTCAGCTCTAAACCGAGGACTGCCACACGGCAGCCTTGCTCGTGAAATTATTTATTCATGCCTTGGTTTATAAAGTCCTTTTTTATATGCTTTCTATCGGCTAATAATGGGCTGGAGCACTTCTGTTCTCAGCCTGACAGATTCCACATTACGAGGCAGGAAGACCAATGCCTGGCAAGAGCTGTGGCCTGGAGGGAGCTATTCCATCTGCTCGAGTGGGTTTAGGCATCAAGAAGCTCCAGGGATGGTGCCAGGTTGGGGCACCTCGATGACCAGAGGGATGACATGTGGGGAGACACCGAGTGCAAGGCAATGAGGGAGGAAGGTGACATTCGAAAACTCAGAAGCTTCTGGCAGCTGGGTCCCAAATGTCATGCAGTGCATGCAGACAGGGAGAGGAGGATTCAAAGGGCACAGGATAAATCTCTCCATAAACCAAGTATCAGGGCTCATTAATTAGTGGCAGCACGTGAGGGCTGACTTCCCTTTCGTGAGTATGAAAAAGGTGGAGAGAGGGTATTGATTTGCTGAGCAGATGAAAAGCAGAAGCAGATTACAAAGGAAAAATTCTACACTTAAGAGGCCAAATTGATTTGAGGCACTTTCATATATATTTATTTATGCAATTTATCTCGAAGGAAAGGTAAAGCTATTGTGGGGATAAAGCATACTGAGATCATTCTAACCCAGCCATCAAATTAGGACAGCTAGTATGTAGTACGTATGTAGGTTAACCCTTCCCTGACTTTTTGGTCAGTTCCTGCTCTTAAATATTTTCATAATACCATACAACCTCTCTTTCTCAGCACTTATCACAGCTAACAATTTTATTTTATTTTCTATGTGTGTGCTTGTGTACTGCAAAAGGATTCCATGAGGGATTGTGGTTTTTCTCTTCAACTAGTACTGATGAATACAATAAAATGAAATATTTTAAAGGTATTTTAGTTCAGAGTTTCCATTAAGTAGGAATAATGAAATGATAGTAAAAGGTACAGCAAATCACTGAAGTAATATTGAAAAACATTATTTTTTTTTAAGATTTTTTATTTATTTATTTGTCAGATAGAGAGAGAGCGCAGGAGCAAGCACAGGCAGACAGAGCAGCAGGCAGAGGTAGAGGGAGAAGCAGGCTCACTGCCGAGCAAGGAGCCCGATGTGGGACTCAATCCCAGGACGCTGGGATCATGACCTGAGCCGAAGGCAGCTGCTTAACCAACTGAGCCACCCATGCATCCCTGAAAAACATTATTGAAAGGAAAAACATTATTCCGGTAAAATATTTGACAACCATGGACAATGTTAAGATCTCTTTGCTTTAATGTTAAAATAATTTTTTTTCATTAGTAAAGTTCAAAAATCCCTAATGGTATGGTTTTGTAACTGTAAATATCCTAAAGTATGATCCAATGAGTTAGGTTTTTGCCAGAATTAAACCAGATGAATTCACTGATCTGCACTGTCAAAGAAAACTTAATGACTTTCGTCTTTCTTGATCATTCTGAGCAAATAGATCATCTTTCTGCCACCCAATACCTCTTTTCTCCTTCAGGTTGTTTTCCTTCAGCCCATGGGCCTTCTTTCCACTCTCACTGTTTCAACCCTGGTCCCACTTAGAGTGTGTGCACTTGCTGTCCCCAAACCTTTGTAGGGTTAATTCCTTCTCTTCCTTCTGGTCACTCCAGAGAGGCCATTCCTGACCATGCTAATGATACCCATCCCTACCTACTTTGTAGCACATTACCCTGTTTCATTTTCTTACTGGGATTTTTCCTTATCTAAAATTATCTTATTAGTGGACCCACTGGCTTGTGAGCCCATCTATTTCAGGTCTCCCCTACAAGAATGCACAGTTCTTGAAAGCAGGAACTATACCTGTCTTTTCATGTATATAGCCCTAATGCCTAGCATGGCATCTGGTAAGTAGTAAGTCCTTCATAAATATTTGCTGAATGAATGAATGAACAGAAAACAGGTGAGGGAGTAAGTGAACCATCTTTGCTACATAATAATGGAAGACTTTGATAATTGTGTGTAAATCTTGCTGTTAAAATGTCCAATGTTGGGGCCCCTGGGTGACTCAGTCAGTTAAGCATCTGACTCTTGATTTCAGCTCAGGTCATTTTTCTCAGGGTCATGAGATCAAGCCCTCTGAGGGGCTTCATGCTGAGCCTGAAGCCTGCTTAAGATTCTGTCTCTCCTGCTCCTTCTTCCCTTCCCCTGCTTGTGTGCACATGTGTTCATGCGTTCTCTCTATATATAAAATAAAATAAAATAAAAAGTCTAATGTTAGCTGGTTGGCCAACTGTCTATACATCTAATAGCTTAGGTCAGCATTTACAGCATACTTCAGCATGTGCATACATCTCTCTATCCTGTTCCCACAACTATCCCATAAGTAGGCAGGGCAAGAACAGAAGCAGGATCATTGTTTTTACAGATGAAGAAACTGAGCTCAGAGAGGTTAAATTACTTTCCCAAGTCATGCACGTAATGGGCAACAGGACCAGATCTCCAGCCTGGTTTTCTGTAGCTTTCCTGCTATACCAGTCAGGGTCTGACTATTTTGTTTTCAAACAAATCAATCATTTATTTAGTTGTTCTTTCAAGAACCCTAAATCAAGCACCAACTATTGATTGTGAAGGGCTTTCTTAGGCCCTGGGCAACAATAAAGATGTGTGGATAACAAGGTTTCTCTCTGGAAGATTAAGACGCACAAATGGCTAACCAGCTTGAAGGTATCTGAGTTAAATGTCTAGTTAGTAGGAAAACCTCAGTGTTATAAAAGTAGAAAAATCTTTTGGCTTGTGTGATAGTGGGATGGGCCTCCAGGAAAAACAATTCTGTAGCTCTTCTTGAAAAAGTGGATGGATTTCAAGAGGAGAAATGTAGAGAGAGGACATTCTAAGAAAAAGGAACCAAACTAGAGTGTCTTGGTGGCTCAGTTGGTTAAGCTTCTGCCTTTGGCTCAAGTCGTGACCTCCAGGTCCTGGGATCGAGCCCCATGTCGGGCTCCCAGCTCAGGGGGATGTCTGCTTCTCCCTCTGCCTCTCCACCCTGCTTGTGCTCTCTCTGTCTCTGTCTCTCTCTCAAATGGATGAAGAAAAAAATAAATAAATAAAAAACTTCTTTAAAAAAGGAACAAAAGTGAACAAGAAAACGTGATGTGCTTTTAGTAACTAGTAGGAAGTTAATTGAAGGAAGTGTCTGAAGCAGGGAAAGCACTGGAAAAAAGACTGGAATTCATGTTAAATGATAATTGCTGTTCGATGCTTTTAACATACGAGGATGGATTCTTCTGAGTTTTTAAAAAAGCTAAGCCAGCTGCCAAAGAAATACATTAGTCATATGCCATAGAGGAAGTTAGGTGCCCCAGCTGGTAGTTGGGGCAAGAAAATGGTATCCCAGAGCCTGAAAGTTCAAATTAAGACAGGTTTGTGGCCAAAGTTATTCATTTTAAAGTTGAAAATGCTGTAAGTTAAATGCTTGGTATGGTATATCTATTTGTAGTAAAATTCTATTTTGTACCCAGGGAATCTCAATTTAAGTTCCATGAAGTTAAAAAGTCAAGAGAAGTATATAAATTCGTGTGGGAGAAGATAAGAATTATTTCCATGATTATGATTTGGTCAGTCAGACTCTAGAGCTGGGATGTAAATAGATCTATAGAGATACAGAGCTATAGCCCAGAAACATGTCACACAAACACACCACACTCTACCATCACTTTCACTGGCACGTGAACGCACAGCTCAGTCCTGACAGCACCTTCCTTACATCTTGGCATACATTCAAATTTACTTTTTACAGGAGAGTCTAATCATTTTAGTACCAAACTTGAGTTAAACTTATAATTAATTTACATTAGTGGAACATTTGCAAGGTGATTGAACAGATGGGTGGTGAGAGCTTTTTACCTCAGAGATGTGGTTTTCACAGAGTAGGTAGGTCTCATAGGTTTTCAGAGGTGACATCACATTTGCATATACTCCTTGGTGCTGTGTTAAATATCAGTGAACGAGTTAGTTTATTCTAAATGACATTTCCCGTTACCGTGGTTATGAAAAGGGTGGACTATGGAGTCAGAAGGAAATGAACTGAAATCCCAGCTCTCTCAAATACTGTGTGATCTGAGGAAATAATCACCTACCTCACTGAGTTGCTATCAGGATGAAATGAAATGAGATTTATGTATCATGTTTTGAACAACATCTCACACATATTAGTCACTTAGTAACTCTATACATTAATAATAATCATGGTAATAATTTCCCTTAAAAACCAATGATGTTCATTCCTTAAGCACCTAATACTGTCATTACCTTAAACACATTAATTCTAATCTTCACAAAAACTCTGTGCGTTAGATTATATTATCCCATTTTACAAGTGGGAAAAAAAGAGACTTAGAGGAATTCATAAACTTACCAAAATTGTTCTAGTAAACGAGGAGCTAAGCTTGGACCTGTGTTTGACCTTCCTTGTTCTTCTTTGTTTATTTTGCTGTCTCTATAATACCCTGAAGTACCTCATGTGCCTCAATAAGGCTTTTTCTCCTTTTGTCTGGAATAATGCCTCATAAATATTATGACATACAAAAAAGCTCAAATAAGACACCATTTACAGAATGGAACTTAAGAGATCTAACAAAGGAATTAAATAAAAAGAACAGTATGCAAGATAAAACTTGTACAAGTAAGCAAACAGAGACAAAAATAAATCCTAGCTGATGGACCATCTGATAGGCATTTATACCTGATAGTGGCATAAATGAAAGAGAAAATGAATCCCTGGTTATATCATGGTTAAATTATAAGTTACCATTACCATCAATTTATAAGCAACATAGCTCTTGTTTGACCAAACCAAGATGAATAAGTTACTCAAGATTTACCACTGGTGAGAGAAAAGACCTCTAGACTGATTTAAAAACATTATCAATGCCCAAATACCAAGTCTGAGAAAAATATACCAATAAACGTAACCATTTTTTCTTGATTCTTTTTTTTTTTTTTTTTTTGGAGAGAGAGTGAGAGAGAGCTCAGAGTGGGAGGAGGGTAGACAGAGAGGGAGAGAGAAAATTTCAGGCACAGGGCTCTATCCCACGACCAAGAGTTCATGACCGTAGCAGAAACCAAGAACCGGACACTTAACTGACTGAGCCACCCAGGTGCCCCTCTTCTTGATTCTATACAAGAGAGAATCAAAACTATGTAATTTTCACTTCATCACAATTAACTTTAGGTCCCAGTTAAAACCTAAAACGAATATTTTGCCGGTGGTATAATTTATTCCAATAAAGCCTCCTTCGTTCACTAATTTACCTGGACACTGAGTGGGCAGGGCCTCCCTGGGAGGCAGTGTGGTCTGGTGGTTATGAAGACACACTTGGGCTCCCACTGCATCTTTACTATTTATTAGCTGTGTTAGATTACGCATATGAGGTAACTTCCCAAGCCTCAGTGTTTTCATCTGTGTGGACATGATAATAAAAGAATCTGCCTCACAGAGTTGTTGTAAGGATTAGGGAAGAAGACATGTGAAGCTCTTATTTCAGTGCATTGGCAGAATAAGTCTTCAATAAATATTAGTGGTTGCTCTTTTTACTATGGAAAAGTAGAATGATTTAGCAGAAAGCATATGAGATTTGGATAGGATATACAAGGCCTCATTCAATTACTTCCTATTTATGGAACTAAGCAAATACAGCACTGTCTTCCAGGAAGGGAATTTTGGAGAGGTTAGATTCTTTATTGGAGGAGTTAGAAGGGTAAAGCAGGCTAAGATCTTGGGAAAAGAAAGTAGATTTTTTTTTCAGGGAAGCCATGATAATGTGTAAACTGTCATACTAAATCTTAAACCCTAGCAGATATTAAATTTTTAAAAGGAAGGAAAAAGATCTCCCAAAGTGACACAGACCAGGAAGCCGGCAGAAAGAAAAGAGAGGTTTGATTCATACAGCTAATGTGTGCCACTGAGAATCACATCCAGTCATATGAACCACTCATGGGCTGTGACTTGCTCCATCATCTCAACAAGACTAGAAAGAATGCATGTCAAATATTATAAAGAATCTGAGCTTTTATCCAACTCGCAAGCTAGCATACCACAATTTCAGGGATGCTGGTAGAAGATGCAAAACTCCCGGGTCAGAGACAAAGGACAGTTAATTACTCACAGCAACAGCAGTAGCCAGAGTATGGGCATTTGGTTGTGCCGGCTTCTCAAACCCACAAGCCTAATTCTGAGCCCATGCAGAAAGGGGATGATAGCATCTACACACATAGCAGTTTGTACGGTGAGAGGGGAGTCCCAAGCTGAGGAAACCCAAAGCTTTAATCATGGGTAGTGAATGTTTGCCTGCCTTTTCCTGCAGAAGTGGACACGATCTTTATTATAACGGACAATAAGCATGCCTGCCCTTTGTCCAAGAGGGAGATACTATCTTTCAGCCTGATCACTGTGCACACATTCTTGTCCAGAACAAAGGGCAGCCTGTGTCACCGCTCACAAGATATGCAGTAATGTGAGGGACCCGGGGAGAAATTATTGCCTGACCACGCAGCAAGACGGATATAAGAGCTTCTCAAGTCATCCATGTTGGGAAAGAAAATGCCACTCCGACAAATCTTTTTAGGATTGCAAAACCTTTAGATCAAGGCTTCATTTTCCCGACTCTGTGTTCCCATTGCCTAGAGCTAGGCTGATCCCTGCAGGAGCCAGCACCAAACAATGCACTAACCAGCAGGCTTGCCGCTTGCTGCTTGCCGAGCCAGAAAACACCCCTTCTGATGTACCAGCTGGTTTGGGGCCTGACGCTTTGCAACCCCACAGCTGCCTGGATCGTGTTCTTTGCAGCAGGTGAGTGATTCCCCGGATAATGAAGAATGATAGGTAATTTTTTTCACCTGAACCCTGTTCTCTATCGACACACTGTGAAAAATCAGAAGATAGTTATTTCCAACCCCCCCATAACTGTTGCAGTGTTTGTGGGGAGCCCTGTGTGACAGTTCGGACTGGGAGTCTCCATGGGGAACCCCAGCTTGTAAGGGTCCAGGAAGAAGGCAGCAAGAACCAGAATAAGAGGCAAAATCTCTCAACCACCCTGTAGCTCCTTCCATGGAAGTGAAAGTTTGCAACACCGGGATGGTCTGGGACTCTTTCCTGGGGACCCTTTTTCAACATTAGATTCCCCAGTCCTTCCCATCAGGATCCAGTCTTAGAAAAGCATCAGACATCAAACAAATTTTACCTTTGTGTGGTTTAAGGTAATTTCTGCCGAGAGGGTAGGGGTGAGTTGATTTTTAAACCCATTCTTCTCGTGAAGAACTAAGTCACGGTCTCCTATTCACAATAATCATAGCAAACACTTCCATAGCGCTTGCCAGGTGCCAGGCACTCAGGCAGGTGCTTGGCATACGTTTACCCATTCAGTCAAGGTTCTCTGATATTATAAATGAGCAACTTCAGGTACAGAGATGGTCTATAACTCCAAGGTCACACAAATAAGAAGTGGCAGAGCTAGATTTGAACGCAGGCAGTCCCAGGATGGTCTGGGCTCTCAGCCACTGCCCAAGACAGCTCGTGGGTTGTACTTGAGTCGTGCATATCGATGAATGAATGGCTTCTAATGCGTGTGGCGGGAAGCAGAGTTGAGTTTAGAATAGATACAAGTTAACTCCAGCTAAAAAACAAAGGTAGCAACTGCTCTTTCAGCCCAGATATAAGGCAACCAAAGTCATCCCCCCAAAGTGATTAGCAGAAAGAGTCCCCTAAAAATAAACCACTAATAAAGTAGGGTTCAGTTTCAGCTTTTCAAATGTTTGGAACTACATTCCCTAAAACAGTGACAAATTACATCTCCATCAGGCACATGGTAACTGAAGCCCAAAGCTCATAAATCATCGTCGAGAGGCCAGAATGCCATATTGCACCTGGCACTTTCCCTCCTGAAGGGACAGCTGCAGCACACCCGCTCTTCCCGCTTCAAAGTCGGGACACCACTCATCTCTCAGAAATTATTTGAAGAATTGTCCCGGATTCAGGATTCAGGGACAATCAGTTGGTCCTTCGATTACCTCATTTTGGAGCATCACATTTACTGATTTCCAGCTCTATTTCCTTATTTTCCTGAATGACAATTTAAAAATCCTTCTTTGCCACATTTATGCTTATGCTCGTCAACACCCACAGTTAAGAAATGACTCAAGGAAAGTAATTAAAAGTTGTGTTTCTATATAATCGTGTCCTATATGCCAGCTGACAACCCCCTCAAAGTGTATGCTGTCCAAAACTTGCATTTACCATTTGTGGACCCTTCAACATTTATCTGTTGGCAGATGGAGAATATCGTGATTGTCCAAACCCTCATCACCTCCCACAATCTCACACAAACAGACACACAC
>RCUC01122652.1:0-12667 GCA_003697995.1 Taxidea taxus jeffersonii
AAATCGCTGTCCCATACACATCATTTCATCCTCACATTCTCTTGTGTGCTAAACAGGGGATAACTATGCAAGGTCCAGAGGTATTTAAGAAGTTAGCTTCCTCAAGATCTTTTAGCTAGAGAGTAGCAGAGACAAGTTCTTTGTGGAATACATTCTGCTGCCTCATGCTTTGGTTAGCTTAAGTGACATAATGTGTATAAATGTGCTTTGTAAACTCTTAAAATGATATGCAAATATTAATCTTTGTTACCATTATAAAACACAAATATGTTTCTTAATTTGGCAATTCTAATATCAGCTTGTGCTAATATTTTGAATTCATATTTTAGCTTTACCAATGTTGGAAGAACAGATTGCCAGGGAAACTGAACCAGGAGTTATGGTAAATCTAAGTTTCAAAATTATTACGATTTAAAAAAAAAAAAGCTTTGTGTCACAGATGTATATACACTAATATACACTATCTTTGTTGGTTCTTAGTTGCAGTCAATACTGCTCAGTGGTCAAAGCATTCCCGAAGAACTTATCATAAAGCTAATGTTGGAGAAGCTCAATTCCCCGCAAGTTTCTCACTTTGGTATGTTTGTTTTTATAAATGGGGTGGCTATCAAAGCAGCTTTAAAACTCATGCTTTAGTTGAGGCAGACATAATTTCTGGAGTTGCTGTTTCCTTTGCCCTGAAGTAAGAATTCCAGAGCCTGAATTCAGTTAAGCAGCTTAGGTATTTTTTTTAAAGATTTTATTTTTTTATTTGACAGAGATCACAAGTAGGCAGAGAGGCAGGCCGGGGGGGGGGGCGGGGGCGGGGAGCAGGCTCCCTGCTGAGCAGAGAGCCCAATGTGGGGCTCAATCCCAAGACCCTGAGATCATGACCTGAACGGAAGGCAGAATCTTTAACCCACTGAGCCACCCAGGCGCCAGCACCTTAGGTATTTTTGTTTACTTCCTTTTGTTCTTCAGACTCTACATTTGTAAACAAATAAGTAAATTTAAATGGTTCCATCTTCTTTGAGCTCTGTGTTATCCAGGAAAGGATCAACACTCTCCTGTGGTCCTCACAGTGCAGACAGCCTCTGCTGACTGCTTTCCCATTCACTCAGAGTTTCATTACTGAGTCATGTCCATGGCTAGCCTTCTTTGCATTAATCCGCACTTATAAGGCAGGAATTTCTTGACTGGCACCAGCTTACCCTCCTGCTCCAGATATTGGCCGGCTTCAGTCTGTTCACCCAGTCCACCCTTTCACTCTGGACCCAAGAAGTCTCCCTGCACTCCAACACATGCTGAGCAGGGGTTTGGGGCCTAATTTCTCAAGACAAAAACTACTGAAGCTTAGAATGACTAAATAGAAAAGAGCAAACCCTATGACATTTGCAAAAGAAGGAAGAAGAAGATGGGCTGGGGAGAAAATCACCCACCTGAAGTAGATTTATTGAATTAAAGAAGAAAAACTTAGCAAGCTGCTTTATATCCTTAGTAAGTTAGGAGAGGACGTTGTAAGTATTAAGAATATAGGGATAGAGGGGCGCCTGTGGGCTCAGTGGGTTAAAGCCTCTGCCTTTGGCTCAGGTCATGGTCCCAAGGTCCTGGGATCGAGCCCCACATCGGGCTCTCTGCTCAGCGGGGAGCCTGCTTCCTCCAATCTCTCTCTCTCTGCCTGCCTCTCTGCCTCCTTGTGATCTCTGTCTGTCAAATAAATAAATAAATAAATCTTTTAAAAATTTTAAAAAATAATAAAAATTTTAAAAAGAATAAAAAAAGAATATAGGGATAGAGCACTGGGTGTGGTGCATAAACAATGAATCTTGAAACACTGAAAAAATTAAATTAAAAAAAATATATAGGAATAAAAATAAAATGCAGTAAAATAAAAACTATGATTGCTAAAGCAAGTCAATAATGGAAGTAGCAAAAGCATACGTCCCTGCAATCTATGTCTGTATCATTTACATCTATAGGTAAAAAAAAATTCTCTACATGTGGATGATATACAGAACAAACTACATCTATCCACCCACATATAGAAAAATATCTATTATATATGTTGTTATATATATATGTGTATATATATATATATACACACATATACTTTGTCTACACATCAGTCTTCTAACTATTGATCAGTGATAAAGCAGCTTGGGAAAACATCCCGAACGTAGGAGGTTAAATGAGTAAAAAGGACAATGACAGAATTCCAACATAGGTCAATAAATGACCTCCAAAAGCGTAGTGATTGAAGAAGCATGTATACGCTTAGGCAGGCAAGTATCTCCTTGTTTTTACTTCATCTCTTCTTACCTCTTGAAAAAATTAGAGTAATTTACCCCCAAAAAGATGGTATAAATGATAAATACTGGCAAAAAGAGAAAAAAACAATGAAAAAATAAACCTACTCAGTTATGCCATTCATGATGCTCAGAATCTTTTTAACTTCTTCTTGTGGAAGATTTCAAACAAAAGTAAAAGTGATATAAAACTCCCCCCATGTGTCCCTCACCCAGCTTCAATGACAACTCTTATCTTGTTTTATGTGACCTCCTGCCCACATCCCTCTACTAACCTACTTTATTTTGAAGCTAATTCATATCATATCAGTTCCTCTGTAAATGTTTTAGTATATATTTCAAAAAAGATAAGGAATATTTTCAAACCTAGCATCACATTACTTTATCATATCTATTAAATTAATAGTAAATCATCTACTGACCACTCTGTGGTCAGATTTCATTATTTGCCTTGTGTATTTTTTTTTCCTAACTGATTTTTGGGTTTTGTTTTTTGGTTTGGGGTTTTATTTTGTTTGTTTTTTGGACGGTTTTGCTTTGTTTGTGTGTGTGTTGTTGTTTATTTGTTTTGTTTGCTTAATTTTTAAAATTTTTTGTGAGGATCCAACCAGGTTTCACATATAGCAATTGGTTAGTATGTCTCAAGTCCCTTTTAATCTATAAATTCCCTCTACCTCCTCCTATCATCTTGTGTTCTCTTTGTTGAAAAAGCAAGTTATTTGTGTTTAAGAATTTCCTACATTTTGGATCTTGCTGACTGCCATCCCCTCAAATCATTTAATGTATTCCTCTTTCCCCTAGACTTGATGTACACTGATGCTTGCTCTGGGAGCTGGCAGAGGAAAAGCAGTATAAATGATTTCTTGAGTCTGAGGGCCACACTATTAACATGTAATTGCATGGCTGTGTTTTAGGTATGCACAACTGGGCTTTGTAAGGGCTCTAGTGGGGACGGGACCCAGAACCCCTTCTGCCCAAACTTCCCACACCTGTTCTATAGCATCCCCAGAGGAATTTCTATGGAACCTAGCATCTTGCTAAATGCAGTTTAAAAGTCTTTGTTCATCAAGAAGTCTTTCTGATGTTTGGTCCTACCCACCAGCCTAGTAGATGGTAGGAGCGAAATTGGAAGTGAGGAGCTTTCAAAACAGGGGCATTAACTTGGGACAGGTCTGGGTAAGGCTAGGTAACTGAAGACAGTGAAATCCCTAAAGACAGATGTGTGCTGCTGGGGACACTGCACCTCAGAATATTGCCAAATTCAATCTTAATTTTTTTCTGTACCACAGCCCTTTTACAGTTGAACCTTTCTATCACTATTTAGAAATAACTTACATAATCTATAATTACAATCCTTTCATTCACAACCTGTCATGCTGTGTTGGCTTTTGGCCTAAATCAACTTGCATGAACTACACCTTACCCAAGAGGAAAAGATAGAGCCAATGCCTGGGCATCCTGAGAAGTCCTTCTTTGCTTCCTGTTTCTAGGTTCCAGAAAAACTCACTTTCTCCAGTAATGATGAACAGCCCTAGTCTGGGCATTCCCTGTCCCCGACATATCGCATTGTGGATGGTCTCGTAAGTCATTGGTTACCAGTGTGTCCACTCAAATCAGGCTGGCATGAGGTCAGGTACCTATTAGGGCTGGATGAACACAAACTACTTGATATCTCTGAATCTCTCATCACTTCAACCTGAAAGCAGTGGCATGCCATCTTCAGTTTGGTGGAAATAGGAATTCATTCCACTGTACCAGAAAGTGGGGGCAGAGGGATGGCATGGACCAAGTAGTTACCCCTGGGCAGTCATATGGACAGTATTTCAGTTTCTCCCTGGTGGGGTTGATACAGGCTGACACTAGCCTGCAGTGTGTCTACTCTGCCAATGCTGGTACAAACAGAGTCTCACAGCAAGGAGTGGCGGGAGATCTACCATTCTTCCTTCTCCAGCATTGAAGGTAGGGGCTTGGCAATGGTATCAAGGAGATATGGGACAGAGAAGGGAAGTCCTCATCTATGCTTCCATCTTCACTCATGTCTCCGGGGTTAGAGAGGCTGGCAGTGGGCTTGGCAGCTCTGATCTGTCTATAAGGAAATGTCCTTGTAAGTATCCAGAATTGGGTCAAGAGAACTAAGCTCTTCCACTCTCCCACATTTCTTCCATAGACATGTTCCTAGGGCCTGGGTGGGATGATACTGGCCACCTCTCAATGGGAAGACCCTAAAACTCATCACTCAGAAAATTCAGGCTGCCTAAATACTGGCCTATCAGTGAGAACCAGACCCCATGGAAACAACCCACTCTTCTGCTGCTTCCACTAGGAAAGAGACCAAGTTTTAAACTCATTCCAGTCCACATGTATGCCTGAGGTTTAGGATATCTACAAACAGTTGTACTTGAAATGCCTGATAAGCTGTCCCCGCAGTAGCAGTGACTGTAGTAATACAGGGTCCTGGAGAGCACAGCATACAGAATGCCAAACATCTTGCTGTCGTCCCTTTGTAATATACAGATGGTGGACCGTGCTGCCCGCAGAGGGAATGAGAGGAAGGTACTGTGTAATCCCCTGTTGCTTGGAAGGGAAAGGCATGAATTCTGGAGACTGATGGTCTCTGGAAATGTCCAGTCAGGAGGGGTGAACTGGGCAAGGGTTGCATTCAGTCTAGGACCAGGCCGCCTCACCATAATACTCACCCTTAAACCAGGAGGTTAATGCCAGCCATCACATCCCACCGTCTTGACAAGTTTCCAATAAGATTGTTAATCAAATGGAGGATAATTTAACAATAGGATCCAAACCAAACTAAGGAAGTAGGAAGCCAAGGGAAAAAAAAAGCAAGAGCATCAGGAGGTGGTAAGTAGATAAAGGTCTGGCCCAGTTCCTGAGACAAGGCCAATGCATGCGGTGGCTAAATTTTTGCAGGAGGTTGTTGGGTTCATTTAAGGAACCTTGAATAGAATGGATGCCTTAGGATACCACCAGTATGTCAAAGTCTTTCAAAGACAAGAGCAAAAGTAAAAGAATAAGCAGAGTTGCAAACTAAAGATTATAGCAAGACGGGAGAGAATTATGATTATAGCTCATATATCCAAAACCAAAGATAATAGGTCTCCCGTTTGGCCTTTTGAAATTAAACTACTTGGGATTGCATCCAGCATATAGTTAGCAGATGGCAAAGTGTTTGAAAAAGTTTAGGAGAAATGCCTAAGGATTTGATGAGATTTTGGATTACTATGGTAGTTGTTGGTCTGCTTTTATAAAATAAAAAGATAATGATAATATGCATGTGATAAGCATATTCTAAAGAGACAATTTTGAGATTGGCTTATTAGATACATTCATTTATTCATCTCTCACCAGAAACTTAATAACTTTTTAAAATCATACTATTCTATGCATTGCATAGGATAGCAGTTCTCAAACTTTCTAGTCTCAAGACTCCTTTATACTTATAAAAATTGTTGAGGCCCCAAAAGAGCTTTTGCTTACTTGGGTTATATCTATCAGTATTTATCATATTAGAAATTGAAACTAAGAAATGTTTAAAACATTTCTTTAAAAGAAGAAAATAGGGGCCCTAGGTGGCTCAGTGGGTTAAAGCCTCTGCCTTCAGCTCAGGTCAAGATCCCAGGGTTCTGGGATCGGGCCCCCTGTCAGGCTCTCTGCTCAGCAGGGAGCCTACTTCCCCCTCTCTCTTTCTGCCTGCCTCTCTGCCTACTTGTGATCTCTGTCTGTCAAATAAATAAATAAACTCTTTTAAAAATAATAAATAAAAGAGGAAAATAAAATGTTTAAAAATCATAATAAAACCATCACATGTTCAAAGTAATAGCATATTTTATAAAAAAATTATATTCTCCAAATCAAAAAACAGTGAGAAGAGTGGTATTATTTTTCATTTTTGCAAATCTCTGTAATATCTGGCTTAAGAGAAAACCTGACTGGATTCTCAAATCTACTGCTCAATCTGTTGCAGTATATTGTTTTTATTGAAATGTATGAGGAAAATCCAGCTTCACACAGATATGTAGTTAGAAAGGGGAAGTATATTTTAATAGTCTTTAGAATAATTGTGACTATTCTTGATCCTACGTTAAAACTCACTGAGGGGAACTTTCTTAAAAGTTATTTGCATTGTAGAATCTGAAACCACATGGAGGACTTTTCAAACTCTGTTTCATAAAATCCATTTGTCTATCTTGAGCTTGGACTAGGCTTTTACCCATGCATGACTTGGAGGCACCATGCAGTGGTTATTTGGAAAATATTGACTCACTAAGCTGGGCAGGCTTTCCAAATATTGATACTTCTTATTATACACTATCAAAAAATCACTTTTACTAATTTTACCACCAATTTCATTAAGAAAAGCTCTAAGAATTGGGAAGTTGTTAAGCTTATGGCAGTAGATACACTCTTTTCTAAAATCTGAATTTTTGCTGGAATTTTATCATTGGAACAAATACTGTCAGTTGTCCTTGAAGTGACCAGCTCACTCCACTCACTTTTTATAAAATGTCTGCCAAATATCCAAACCAAATAACCACAATTTGTCTGTCAGTTCTTTCAAGGAAAAAAGTTCCTATTAAAATAGCAGAAAAATTGACTGATGTCCTTAATTCTGAGGGAATTGAGAATTTATTAATTAGAGAAAATTTTCTCAAGCAAGAGAGTGACATAAAGAACTAATATATTTCTAAGGAAATTAATGTGATGATAGCAAATGGGGTGAATTTCAATGAGCAGATTCAGGTTTCTGGGTGGGAATACAAGATAATGTGCTAAGCCAAAATCATATTGATAATGTTCTGTTTTTTAAACACTATGGGGAGAACATTGGTGTTTTATTATTCCCCATATTTATATAAATACTATATATGTACATATTCTATTATAAAATATTAGCTTTAGAAAGAAAATAATATACTATATGCCTCCTATAATATACCTTTACAGCCTTCCTAATGTTCAAAGAATTATTATCATGGATTTTCTTTCCCAGACACCTCTTATGCTTAAAATAAATTGATTTGGAATTTTTTTAAAAGATTTTATTTATTTATTTGACAGAGATCACAAGTAGGCAGAGAGGCAGGCAGAGAGAGAGAGGAGGAAGCAGGCTCCCCACCAAGCAGAGAGCCTGATGCGGGGCTCAATCCCAGGACCCTGGGATCATGACCTGAGCCGAAGGCAGAGGCTTAACCCACTGAGCCACCCAGGCACCCCTGATTTGGAATTTTTAAAGATGATTTTATTTATGCTCAGAAAAACAGTATTCATAATTATGCTTCATGTGGTGATAAACTTAACAATTGAAAATATTTGAAGATTTCAAGATCTACATTAATCTTTTCATCCACAAGCAAATGACATCTTATAAAGTAATAACGAATCAATGCTCTCATACATTGATAATATTATAAAACTTTAAAAATTATATATTTTACTCAACAGGTTATGTTATCACTGAACTACCATCTCTTTCAGAGGATGCCATGACTACTTTGCAGCAAATAGAATTAATTAAAAATTTAAATTTGAAACCTGATATTATAATCAATATTAAGGTAAGAATATTAGTTGTTTCATTAAATAGTTAACCATTCTTTTTGATAGTAGTGGAATTCAAGGAATGTCTGCAAGAATATTAATGGGGCTCCTGAGGGGCTCAGTCTGTTAAGCATCTACCTTCATCTCAGGTCATGATTTCAGGGTCTTGGGATGGAGCCCCGAGTTGGGCTCTGCACTGAGTGAGGAGTGGGGAGTCTGCTTCTCTCTCTCTCTCTCTGTCAAATAAATAAATAAAATCTTAAAAATATATTAAGCAGTTAAGGAAATGATAACATATATCAACCATAGGGACTACTGAGTTATACTTTCTGATACCTCTGTGCTTCTGCACCTGCAGCTCCATGCACAAGAAATGCCTCTTCAACAGTCTTCAACATAGTCATCCTTTGAAAGTCAGTTTAGACATCATCTGTATCCCTGATGACCACCCCTTCCACACCAACACACCAATTAACTCATTTTCTCGCTCTCTCTCACTTTCTCCTTTCTCTCCCTTTTCCTCTCCTTTTCTCTTCCTCCTTATCCCCTATACCTTACTTACTACAGAAAAGTTGAATACTTTTCTGATGACCATTCATATTGCTCTCTTCTATCGTATTATCTTATATATTGTAATTGTCCATTTTCCTTCTGGACTCTGCCTTATATGAAGGCAAAAACCATGTCTTACTCATATAAACATCAACTAACACAATATATAGTATCTAACAGACACCTGATAAGTCTGTCAGTTAAATAAAACGAAAGAAGGAGCAAATAAGTTGGACATATGATTGTTAAAAAACATTGCTAGATTGATTAAGAATCAAGCCTAGATCCTGTTCCCAATCTCTCCTTTATCAACAGCATGTGGTAGATGACATTTGGAAGACTCAAAAAAAACTCAAAAAACTAAAAAAAAAGTTATTACAAAAATAATAACTTCCTCATGGGGGTATGACAAGAATTCAGGAAGTCCAGGTCTGCTTGTTTATATGAAAATTAATGAGCTTTTATATTCATATCTGCCTGATTCTCCGAAGGGTTTGACAGTTCAAAGTAGATGAGATGATTCTCAGCTCAGATGCTGGCACCTGGGAGTGTGTTAGGGTTAGCTGTGAGAGAGAGGAGGTGCTGCGGTGCTGGGCCTGGTGTCATCTACAGCCCACCACAGGCTGTGGTGGGAGACCAGTCAAAATCCCTGCACGGATCTTGAGAATGTCACACGTGTGAAAGGGAGAAAAGAAAAGATCTCAAACAATTAACTAAAACAAAATATAAAGTCCAAGCCATGGAAAACATAGATTGTATAGAAAATTAACACTTGATGGAATAAAAGTACAGATACACAGGCCATTAGCCTCCAAACACTAATTTGGAGCATAAATTTGCTTCTGAGTTTGATGAGCCAAAGTAGAAGGGGAAATGTGACCACTTACATAAAATTCACATTGTCCACGAAAAGACGAGACATTCCTCAGAAAAAACAAAATGAGGGAAATTAGAATTAATATTTTAAGTGAGAGAAATATCTTACATGGTTCTTAATATAAAAGATCATCAGTGGAGGGGCGCCTAGGTGGCTCAGTCAGTTAAGTGGCTGCCTTCAGCTTGAGTCAGGAGATCCTGGAGTTGAGTCCCGCATGAGACTCCCTGCTCAGTGGGGAGTCTTCTTCTCCCGCTCCCTTTGCCTCCCACTCCGCTTATTTGTGCTCTGTGTGTGTGTGTCTGTTAAATAAATAAAATAAAATATTAAAAAATAAATCATCAATGTAGAGAATGAAGCCCTTAATCTCATTTATATTATAAATCTGATAGTGGGTATCCAGGTGGTTTCTACACATTGACTTAAGTGTAATCAGAGGGCCTAATGTGAGACAGAACTCAGTACAACACACATTTCTCTGGTGGTTTGGCCTTATTTGGGGATAAATCTTGGAATTTCTAGAGTAGAAGTTCTTAGCCTAGAATCCAGGAATCCTTAAACATCTGTGAACCTTCTGAAATTATTTTATTGTGTATATCTGTTTTTCTGAAGCAAAAGCCAATAATTTCCTCATATTCTAAAGGGGTCTGTACTTTAAAAAAATAAAATAAAATAAAATGATTATGGGCCAGTACTGGATCTACTACAGCAGTGGTTCTCAGAGTACTGTCCCAGAGCCAATTGCATCAGCAGCACTCAGAAGTTTGTTAGGAATACATATTCTTAGGGCCCACCCCAGAACTATGACTCAGAAACTTGAGGGGGAGACAAGAGGGGATGTTCAGCTATCTGTATTGAAAAGCCCTTCACATGACTCTTGATGCCCACTGAAGTGTGAGGACCACTGCTCTGAGGCACGTCGTTCAGACTCACTCTCATATGAGTCACTTCCTGCAAGTAAAAGTAGGAGATAGCCGAAGGCAGTAGTCTTTGTCAAGGACCTACAATGTGGGTATTCTGGGTTGCTGAATAAAGAAGGGCAAACACACATTATAAAAATGACCTGAGAGGGTTGAAACCTTTCTTGTGAACTAGGAAGCCTAATGAATTAGGAAGCCTAAGTAAGTCTTGCCTCAGTAAATACCTATCCCATCTATCTCCACATAGAGTTGGCCTGAAGAAATCTGAAAATGAGCAAGGAAGGTCCTAAAGTGTTGTTTCTCAAAGTGTGGTGCATGAACTGTCGGCATCAGAATCACTGAGGACGCTTGTTAAAATTCCTAATGTTGTTCCTTAGTGCCCTGACTACGATCTATGCCAAAGAGTTTCTGGGCAAAGACAGCACGGTGGTACAGGATACATCTACAGAAGAGATCAGTGGGATCCGGAAGTCATTGAGAATCGTAGGAAAAAAAGGAAAGAAGCCCAAAAAGAAGGAAAAGGAGAAGAGGAAGGGGAAGAGGAGGAAGAGCAAGAAGAAGAAGAGGTAAAATCCCAGTATCATATGCTACGCGTTTAAACTTTGCTAAAATTAAATTAAATAATAGCATGGGTAAAGAAAATGGAAGATACTAGGGAAAACTACATTTAAAATTTTTACTTCATCTTGGGGGATAGAAAAAATATTTCATGTTTTCAAGAACTATTAGATCATAATCTAGAGGCCATCAAGTTTAACCTTCTTTTCAGTACAGAAGTCCTTCCATACCCTGACAGCTAAGCTGCTTCATTTCCTAGCACCAGAGAGTTCTATGTGGCTCTTTAACTTTAAATTAATTAAAATTACATAAACTTTAAAATTTAGTTCCTCAGTAGTACTAGCCACATTTCAAGTGCTCATGACCAAATATGGCTGCGTCTTCTAAACTGGACAGCACAGATACACAACACTCTTCCATCACTGCAGAAAAGTTCCACTGGACAGCAAGTAAGTGCATGTGCTTCTTCAGAGGACAGCTGCCTCTCAGCTCTAGCCTAGCCAACTCTTGCCATGTGGGAATGCTAGTCTATTTTTACCAGGTAGTCTGATGTTTCCAAAGAAGCCAAAATCAGCATTTTAAAAATAGTTGGCCACTAATCCAAAATTTCAAAAACACAGTGTAGGCCAATGCTATGGGATTTAATCAAATTAATGTCTTCAGACTGAATTCAGCCCCCTGGGCCTGGTTTGCTGTGATGTCTGCCTAGTAGCACAGCCACATTTAGAAGTCAGGCATGCAAACATGTCACCCACTTGGGTTGATGGCCAATAATTTCATGAAACTGTTCACCCTTATAGACACACAACTGTTAATCTCCCTAAACTGCTGTAATAGCTTTGTATATGTTCTCTTGGCTTCCACTTTCCTCTCCATCCCTATTCCATTCTTTACAAAAGCCAGAGCCATGTTTTAAAAATATGACCCTTAGTGACTTTCTATTACCTGTAAATGAAAATTCAAACACCCTCATATAATTTGAAAGGTCAGAGACCTGGTCTCACTGATCTCATCCCTGACTGTCTTGCCTTGCTTGCTCACTGTGTTCCAGCTACTCCATTGGCCTTCCAGCTAGTCTTCAACTATGCTGGACTCAATCTTACTTTCACCCTTGGGGCGTTCAGTGTCTCTTAAATAAAAATCCTCACTCTCCCTTCTACCTGCTTGTCATTCATCTATAGGCATGTAGATGTAATGAGAGAGAGGTGTGGCTTGTAAATTAAGTAATCATTAAGATAAAGATTTTGAAAATCTCTTTTTTTCCATTTAGGCATTTATTGCAGAAATGCAGATGGTGGCTGAAATTCTTCAACATGTAGTTCAGAGACCTGAGGATTATTTGGAAAATGTTGAAAACATTGTTAAACTTTATAAGGAAATAATTCTTCATCCTTTAGAAGTAAGAACAAGATATATTGTTAAAAATAGAAATATTGATATCTGTGTTCTCTCACTGATTAAATAGCTTTCACATTTTTCATCCTCTGTATTAACTGATTCAACATCACTTAATTTTGATAAAATGCTGTTAGAATAAGACTTCCATTCCAAAGGCTGTTTTACAGAACAGTATTAGTTAACTCTTTAAAAAGCTGCAGTATTGTTGAAAAGTGATAAATGAACTACATTTTTCAAAAGTCACTAGAGGAATTTATTTATGGTTGGAGATTGGAAAACCCATGCTAAGAGACTATTTTGTAAAAACATTTTCAATCCATAATTTATGGGTTTATCAAAACAAATGTACATTTAAGATGCATCTTTTATTCTAAAAGGAATTGTTAATTTATTTAAATTGCAATCTACAGAATTATCCCCAGATTGGTTTCTATGGTTATCCCCCATTCAAAGCTGATTATATGTAAACATAATTATGGCCATTACATATTGGAATAGGAAGGTTTTAATTAAAATAATTAACATTT
>RCUC01122653.1:0-21321 GCA_003697995.1 Taxidea taxus jeffersonii
TGTGTGTGTGTGTGTGTGTGTGTGTGTGAGTCTTTGTTTTGTCTTGTTTTCTTAGTGTATATTAGGTTATCATGGTCATCTCTGCAGAAAACTCTGTAGATGGCCTGATTCTCAGAAAAAAACAGTTTAAGAAGATTTATACTGTGTCATCATAGTTGAATAGTATTATTCTGAACTCTGTAAAATTGCTGGTTTTGTCAAAAGGGATCAAATGTTTGCAATTTCATAATACATATTCAAGAAAGAAGCAAACAAAAGTCTTTTAGAACAGGTATATGGACTTCCCATTCCAACTTCTCTTATCAATCTATCAGTGACTTTATGAAGGAGATTCAAACCATAGATAACCACAGGTTTATCAGGAACATTCTGCTTTGTTTTGTAGTGAAATTGCTTAGTTTAAAGATATTTTTAAAAAACGATCATAGTATTTGAAGCAAATACTCTTTGGGAATACGTAAGTTACATAAAAACTTTCAGAACCCAGGATATTATCATATATCAATTGATTAGTCTGTAAATATCATTTAGCGGCAAAATAAGTACCCGTCCAACACACACACCTTGTGTACAATGAACTCAAATTTTGCTAGCCATAGAATTTTACCTTCTTGGTAGGCATTCTAAAATAATGAATACTACTGAATATACTAAAAGCATGTGAGTTTAAAAATGCATGTAAAAAATATGAAGCTCCTACAGAGGAAATCCAGAATTTTAAAAGAGCTGTTATCTAAGAGGTAGATTGGATTGTTCTAAGTTCACACTATATTCTTCATATAAATATTATTATTATGAATAATAAGGGCAGCAGATTAGCCAACAAGAGCTGATCTAGTGTACTCAATATTAATCTAGATGTCTCAGTCTTAGATATACTTAAATAGTGAAGAAAGTTGACTTGGATCTCTCAGTAACTGCTTGGTACACTTCTTTCTAGTGATACCCTGAGCAGCCCAGGTGCATACTCTCCATCTGGCCTATTCCTCAAATGCTACATTCCTTAAGACCTTCCTATCTGCCTTCTAGCCCTAGTCTTCCTTATCAATACTTGGAAATATAATCTATTTTTAGGTGTTAAGAAGAAGGAAATTTGCTTTAATTCCTGTTCACGTGTTAGTGACTATAGCTCTTTTATTGCTCTTAAAGATAAATCTGCAGTAAAGACAAACTCATTGCTATTAGCACAAATTACTATCAATTAGAATATTGAGCTTTTGAGACAAGAAATATCATTAAGTGACCTAACTTGGGAGTCTCTTTCTCTTTCCCAGAACCTATGTGATGTCTGAAAGTGCTGTATGTTTTCAGTGACCTTGAGGAGCGGAGCTAGTCCCTTGGATTTTTGGGTCATTGAAGTCAGGGCCTTGCTGATCCTCTCTTTTTCAGCTCAAGAACTACATCAGGAGCATTTTAGATATCCATCACCCACACTCTTTTAAGACTTTGTATTTCAATCTCGGTTTTTTCTACCATCCAGCTAGGCCTATCTCTCTTCCATCTCTGCTCAATTCAGTATAGGAAAATATCTTTTCTCACTTTACTGTTATAGATGTGACCACCACTTTCTCCTCTTTTCAAGAGATACAAAGGTAGAAACAATATTCCTTTTTCATTATTAAAAAAAAAAAACTACTATTTTTAAATACCTGGGACTTGGCAATTTAGTTTTCAAATGTTATTGTGAATTAAATTGACAAGGTGATTCTAAAATTGATTCTAAAATCTTAATCTTGCTTTTCTCATGTAAGCATCTAGTTAGAAAGTGTTTATGCTGAAGACTTGTATTTTGTGGCATTAGCTCTTCATGTTTCTTTTTTATGTACATAAAATTGTTCATTCATTTCCGAGTGAGTGGGAAAGTTACTGTTGTTGAGGTACGTGTAGGGCAAGTGCACTTGATTAGAGCATGAACTGTATTTTCAAATTAGCTGGATGTGCTTTGCACTCTGCTCTTGTAGATCTATTTTGTTTACAGTAGACTGATGTCAGTTTTTGTAAATGTTTTTACTTAGCACTTTAACTGTGAGTGTACAAACTGATTTTAAATGTAGTGGTTGTATATTTTGGTTATAAATTGGAAATTTTTAATAAAATTAAATAATTTGTTCTCTATTTTGTCATGAGTACCTGATTGCCTTTAATTTCCTTACGTCATCTTCTAGACTATTTAACATATTACACTGCTTTTTTAAATTAGGTTTCATATTTTATATTCTAATATTACTAACATTTTTCATTTATAATAACAGAATTAATATTATTCTTTAATACAGAAATATATAAACAAAAACCATCCAGTGTCCTATCTCTTTCTTTCATACTCATTTTGTCAATATAGATAAGATCCATCTCTATTTATTGTTCTATCCTCCTTATGTAACACTACTGGGCACATAATAGGGGTTCAATAAGTATCTGTTGATAAAAATGTAAAGTATCCATATTGATTTTCCAGTAGGAAAGCCTACCCACATAAACAAATCAGTTCATTTTTTTCATGCACAAGAAGGCAGACCAGGATTTAAAATATTAGAGTTTCTTGCCTGGATCATACAGCCTTTAGTTGGAAGGGACCTTAGAAATCATAAGGTCCAACTTCCAACCCAGTGCAAAAATCCTTCAAAACCATCTTTTGTAAGCCTCTGCTTCAGTGATTTCAATAACAGGAAGCTCACTACTAAGGCTTTCCATTCCACTTTGAGGCCACTTGAATTGTTATAAAAGGTTTTGCATCTGTTAAGTGGAAAATGCATTTCTTTGTTACCTTCATACATCAGTACTGCTCTACAGATATACAATAATTGTTTCACAGGACTATTTTCTAGACATCTGAGATAAGGTATGTTTTCTCCAAATCTTTTCTGTAAGCAAAATATGTCTAATTCTCAGGACACCTGGATGGCTCAGTCAGTCAAGTGTCTGACTTCAGCTCAGGGTCCTGGGATCGAACCCCACTTCAGGCTCCCCACTCAGCAGGGAATCTGCTTCTCTCTCTCCCTCTGCCCCTCCCCCCACTCATGCTCTCTTTCTCTCTCAAATAAAGTGTTCAAAAAAAAAACAAAGTCCAGTTCTCCAATTTGTGTCCTATTTTCCAGTTTTTCCATGACTTCCTATCAGACCCTAGTTGTTCCCTTCCAAAAGACTTCAGCTATGAATATCCCTCTTAAAATTTCCATAGTGCTGAACATGTATCTCCAGATAGTATAAAACCACTGAAGAATCCAGTGTGCACTATATTCGGTACACTATTACTTCTATTAAGGTTTTCACAGAAGAATGGGGTAGCTCTTACTAATCTCCTGATAGTTTATTTCTAAGGTGAACCAAACATTTAATAAAGATGGGAAAATATTTTTTTAAAAAGATGAGAAAACCGGTCATGATCCCGGGGTTGTGGGATCGAGCCCCACATCGGGCTCTCTGCTTGGCGGGGAGCCTGCTTCCTCCTCTCTCTCTCTGCCTCTCTGCCTATTTGTGATCTCTGTCTGTCAAATAAATGAATGAAATCTTTAAAAAAAAAAAAAAAAGAGAGAAAATATCCTAAATTCTGGTCTTATGGCTGCTAAATTAGGGGGAAGTCTTTTTGAGTGTTTTATGTTGGTCATTAGCTAACTACACAAATTTTCATCATTAGCAGTTTGAGTACTAATCATAGTGTATATGCCAGGGTATCTAGATACACATGCATACACTTTCTTCATCTGTAAAATGAACCTGTTGGACCAAGCCACTGGTTTTTAGCCATGGGATCCTTTTGTCAAACAGTATATGTAGTCTCAGTACATAGAACAGATGAAAGCAGACTTTGGTTTAAAGAGAAAGTGCCTGAAATCTTAATTATTTGACCTAGCCCTTTTATCTCTCTCTTCAGTACAGCATCCTTGAATCACCTAGATGCAACTCTTAAGAGATCAAAGAACCCATGTTGTAAATTGCAAAACCATTCTATATCTTGACTATGGTTGTCAAATGTGATAAAATTGCATAGAACTATACACACACACACACACAAGTGAGTGCTTCTAAAACTGGTGAAATCCATATAAAATAGACGGATTGTATCTATGTCAATTTCTCAATTTTGATATGTACTATATTTACAAAGAATGCTACCATTGGGGAAAGCTGGGTGTGGGTATAATTTCTTAAAATTGCACATAAGTCTATAATTATCTCAAAAAGTTTAACAGTTTGTTTAAAATTAGTAAATTATGTGATCTGTAGGTACCTTCTAAAATTCCACCACTAATGTCCCATTCATTTTTCCTTTTTTTTTTTTTCTTTTTCCTTCTGTTAATTCTGAAGAACCTGTTAGAATCCATTTTGAGGATACTCTTGGTGAATGAATGTGACTTACCCAGGAATCCTTCAGTTTTTGTTTGGCTCTCCTAATTTAATGTTCTCACATGAAAACAAGACCCTGCTAATGTGCTTCATACATTTTTCCTGTTCCCATTCCCCTTCTCCCTCTAAGGTTCCCAGGAGCAACAATCAGAAATCAAACTGATCAGCACCCCATACTTTGAGTGTGGTGAGCAGAACAATGGCCCCCAAAAATGTCTACTCCCTAATTCCTGGAAACTGTGAATGTGTTATTTTCATGATAAAAGAGACTTGGCACATGTATTTAAGGTTATAGACCTTGAGATGGAGAGATTATCCTGGATCATTCATGTGGGCCCAATCTAATCACGAGTCCTTAGAAGCAGAGAACTCTTTCCAGCTGTGGTTAGGGAAGTGACAAGGTATGAAAGGTAAGAGAGCGATGCAACACAAGAAGGACTTAACACAACATTGCTGGCTTTAAAAATGGAGGAAGGAGTCCATGAGTGAGGAAATGTGGGTGGCCTCTCGTTGGGAATGGCTTTCAGCTGACAGCCAACAAGAAAACATAGATCTCAGTGCCACAATAGCAGGGGACTAAATTCTGCCAACAACTAGAAAGAGCAAGGAAATTAATATTCCTCTGATGTCTCTAGAAACTACTGACATCTTTATTTTAGCAGCATGAGACCCATGTCAGACTTCTGACCTACACAGATCATAAATTTGTGTTGCTAAAGCCCCTAAATTTAGGGTAATTTGTTAAAGCGGGATTCAAAAGCTAATAAACTGAGCCTCATACCTCCATATCTGCAGAGCGTAGGCAGTGAACAAATGAGTAATGGAAAATGGCCCAAGGAGTCCATTAAGAATAAGAAGCATTTCACGGAGCTGGCAAGTTACTGAAACAGATTGTTGTGGGTGGAGACAGGTTGGAGGTATTGAGTAATAAGAGTAATCAGTCCCTGGTGTCTTTCTTCCTATTCTATCTCTTTTCTTCATTTTTGTCACCATTAATTTTTCAGTTTTCATTTATTCCCATTCCTGCTTTTATCCTCTCTTCCATCTGTTCCTCCTCTTTACAACTTTGCTCTTCACTTTCCTCTGTTAATCAAATATATATTTTTATCAACTCCACATTCCTACCCATTTGTCAGAAGGAGATAAGAAGAATATGCCTTGGGAATATAGCAAGATTTTCAAGTGTGCCAAGTAGTCAAAAGGTTAAGAAACATAGAGGAGAAGGGGAGCGCCTGGGTGGCTTAGTGGGTTAAGCTGCTGCCTTCGGCTCAGGTCGTGATCCCAGGGTCCTGGGATCGAGCCCCGCATCGGGCTCTCTGCTCAGCGGGGAGCCTGCTTCCCCCCCCCACCTGCCTCTCTGCCTATCTGTGATTTCTGTCTGTCAAATAAATAAATAAAATCTTTAAAAAAAAAAACAACATAGCTTTATTACCTGGTTTCTGGGTACCCCAGAGCAACACACATACACCAAAAAGCGTTATATACAAGTTAATTTATTCTAAACAAAACAAAAAACTAAGCAGTTACTCACAAATAATTGAAAATAACAAAAGCTCTTTGCTAGGGTACTCTCTTCTATTCTGCAGTTGAAGAGTTATCCTGAGTGCTTTTCACTTATCTCTGTAGACAGCTCAAAAGTAAGGACTGTAAGGGGTTTATAGAAAGTTCATCAACTTCAAACAATATTAGATTAGCTACTATACAGTAATTAATACAATAGAAGCATTTAAACTAACATCACATGAGGTGAACCAACGAAGCATGTATATTTTTAAGAATTTTTTGGCACCAGATTTGTTAGAAAGTGTTTGCTGAAGGGGTTTCTGGGTGGCTCAGTTGATTAAGTGTCAAACTCTTGACTTTAGCTCAGGTTGTGACCTCAGTCAGAGTCATGAGATCAAGCCCTGCCTCGAGCCCCAGAGGGAGTCCTGCATCAGGGTCTGTGCTCAGCAGGGAGTCTTCTGGAGATTCTCTCTCTCTCTATCTCTACCCCTCCCCTCCTTGCTCTCTCTCTCAAATAAATCTTAAAATGATGTTTCACATTTCTGGGAGGATTCAATAGTATGCATTAATTCATTCATTTATTCAGTAAATACTCATTTGTTTACTACTCTTTACCAGGTAGTGAGTAAGACCCCAGGAATTCAAAGACGAAAATTACACTGTTTATGCGCTTGCAAAGTTCACAATCTAGTGAGAAGATGTACTTTTAAACACCTGAGTACTGATGAGTCCAAAGTGTTATTATGCAAACACAAATGCGGAGGATGTTTCTTCTGCCATGAAGACTGGGCATAAAGGGAACTTGATGGAATATGAAAGATTTAATTGATAGGTATTTATTGGTCACATAAAATTGCTAAGGTTATGGTAGGGAACAAACAGGCAGTTGTTCTGTTGCAGTTCTGTAATCAGAATGTTGAGTATAAAAGGAGGCGGACAATAAATAAGGAATTAACAGATTAAGATAATAGGTGCTATAACTATCCTATAGGGAGGGGCTTAAAGGTCTTGGTAAAGATCATGGATTTTGTTCAAAATGCAAAACAGTGCATTGAAGCATTTTAACTAAGGAATTAACATCACATAATTTTCTCTTAAAAATTATTCTGGCAGCTATATGAAAATGGATTATGAGAATTGAGAATGCACACAGGGAAACCAATAAAAAACCAGCTGAGTTAGTATAGGTTAGAGATAATAGTGACTTGCATACAGATGGTATAGTAGAGATGGACAAAAAAGGGAAGCTTCAGGATGTCATAGGATGACTACAGAGTCATTAAGGCCAAGATACTGGGGGCACCTGGGTGGCCCAGTCAGTTAAGTGGCAGACTCCTGATTTTGGCTCAGGTCATGATCTCAGGTTCCTGAGATCCAGCCCCGCACTGGGCTCACGCTGGGCATGGAGCCTATTTAAGATTCTCTCTCCCTCTGCCCATCCTCTCCTCATTCTCTTAAAAAACAAAAGCAAGACAAAACAAAAAGATACACTGGATGTTATAGATGAAGAAAAAGGGATGAATTAAAGAGAATTCTTAGTTTTTTAGCCAAAGCAGCTAGGTGGATTATGGTGTCACTGAAGTGGAAAAGACCAGAGGAAGAATAAACGTTAGAGGAATAAATCAAGAGCTCTGTTTTGGACAGATTGAGTTTAAGGTCACTCTCAGTGATCCAACTGGAGATGCCAGGTAAGGAGCTGGATATGAGTCTGGAGCTCCAGTGGAGATTTCGGCCTGCGATAGAAATTTAAGATTCATCAAGATGGAGAATCAGGCTATATGAGATCACCTTGGAGAAGAGTGGGTAGAGAAGAGAAGTTGTGTAGAGGACAGAAAGTCAAGAAAGGAGACCAAGAAGGAGAAGCCAGTGAGATAAGAAGAAAATCAAGGGAATATGTTAGGGAAGCCAGGAGAGAAAAGTGTGCTAAAAAGAGAGTATAGCTCAACTGGTCAAGTGATGGGTAAAGATCAAATAAGATGATGACTGAGAGAGGCCATGTGATTTTACAACATGGAGGTTATTGAAAAGTGGGAGAGAAGCCAGTGTGGAGTGGATTGGAGAGTAAGTGGTGAACTTGCATTCCCAGCAGCTGGAAGACTTTGTATGTACTTTGAATGACCCTCCCAATGAAAGCAGTCAAAATGCTGGATTATATAAAAATCATAATAAAGGAAGTCCACTAGGCAGAAAGGAAATGACACCAGCTAGTAAATCAAGTATATGGAAAGAAATGGATAAATGGTAAACGTGTGGGTAATATGCTTTTTAAGATTCCCAAATCCATTTCCAACAGGATTGGGGGGTAGGGGTGGGGTGGGGTGGGGTGGGGAGGCTATTTCCCACATACACCACCAAGTAATTCTCAGACACTAGCAGAGTGTCCAAGAATTCAACTCATTTCTGACACTGTCTACCCAGAGATAGCATCAGATTCCACAGGTTAAGGGTTCAGTCCTATAGAACTGCCCCCACCCCATCACACTTCAGATGCCAGTGCCAAGCCCCAGGCTTCTGACATACCAGCTACACATTGGAGACTCCAAGGACCTCCACCTTAGGTTTGATAAATTTGGTAGGGCAGCGCACAGAACTCTGGGAATCACTTTCTTAGGTTTACCAGTTGACTGAAAGATATGATAAGGAATACAAAACAACATCTAGATGAAGAGATGCATAGGCCAAGATCTCAAACAAGGGGGCTTCTGTCCTCAGAAGAGGCTCAGCTTGGTGGCACATGGAAGTGTTCTGGTTCCACAAGCATAGAAACTCTCTGCAAAGGGCCAAAAAAGCTGTCCTCTTGGGTTTTTATGGAGGCTTTATTACAGTCATGACTGAAGAACTCATTGGACATTGGCTGGTTCAACCTCCAGCCCTTCTTCCCTCCCCAGAGGTTAGAAGGGTGGGATTGAAAGTTCCAACCCTCTAATCACATGACTGGCTCCTGACAACCAGCATCCCCTTGGGTGTGGTCCAAAAGTCACCTTCATTACAAGACACCCATTTCACCCTATGGCTCTGAAGCAATTCAGGAACTATGGATGAAGATGAATTATACCTGAGAAATATATTTTTGGTCATCTGAATACCAAATATATATTTATTACAAGTAATCATATTGCAACATGAAAGATCCCACAGATATTTTTTCTCTTATTTGAAAGAGTAAAAATATATTTATATTATATAAAACAATAATTAAAATGTACTGCTGGATTTATAATGTGTATATTATACATATTATATATACGTGACAATATGACAGCATATATGGCAAATACAGAGGCGGAAGGGAATGGAGCTATGTTGGAGCAAATATTCTATATTAGTATAAAATTAGTATTAATTTGAGATAGTTTTCATAATCATAGTATAATCCCCAAAGTAAGAAAATCCATACGGTAAGAAGGTAGTGGTAAAAATATATAGCAAAAAGGTTAAAATAGACATTAGCATGTTCTACTAAAATTTTTTTTATTTAACACAAAAGAAGGAAGTAAAGGAGGAAAAGTAGAACAAGAAGGACAAGACACATATTACAAGTAGCAAAGTAGCAAATATAACTCTAACCATATCAATACTTACATTTAGCATGATAATACCCCCTCAAAAGCTAGCAATCAACAACCTAAATTCAAGAGGTATGCCTTAGATTCAAAGACAAAATGGGTTGAAAGTACAAAGATGAAAAAAGATATGCCATGCAAGCATTAACCATAAGGGAGCTGTAGAGGTTATGCTAATATCACAAATGTTAATCAGAGAAGGCCATTTATTTGTCAATACATCTGGAAAATGTAACAATTATATACATACCTTGAGAACAGATCCTCAAAACACAGGGAATCAAACCTGACAGAAACGAAAGGGGAAATAGACAATTCAACAGTAATAGTTGGGTTTTTCTTTAGTAATTGGTAGAACAGCTAGACACAAATTCAGTGAGGGTATAGAAAACAATCAACCACCTCAGCCTAACTGACCTAAATGGAATATGTGATCTAAATATTGCAGAGTACACATTCTTTTCAAGGGCACCTGGAACATTCTATTGAATACACCATATGCTGTGGGCAAGGATTGGCAAACATTTCCTATAAAGGACCAAAGAATAATTTTTTTTTCTTTGTGAACCATAGAGTCTCTGCTGCAGCTGTGCAACTTTATTCTTGTAGCAGTAGAGCAGTGAGAGATACTGCATAAATAAGTAGGCATGGCTGTGTTCCAATAAAATTTTATTTATTAAGCAGGTGGCAGGCCAGATTTGACTTGTGGATCATGGTTTGCCAACCTCTGTGCTATGACATAAAACAAGTCTCAATTAGTGTAGAAGGATTGAAATGATACAAAGTATTTTCTTCAAACAAAGCAGAATTAAATGAGAAATCACTAACAAAGAAATCTTGAATAACTCCAAATATTTATATATTGAGCACACTTCTACATAACTCATGAGTCAAAAAGAAATCACCAGGGAAATTAGAAAATATTTTGTAATGGGACACCTGGGTAGCTAATCACAACTGCCTTCAGCTCAGGTCATGATGTCAGGTTCATCAAGCTCTGAGTCAGGCTCCAGGCTCAGCCAGGAATCTGCTTCTCCCTCTCCCTTCACCCCTCCCCCCGCTCATGCTCTCTCTCTCTATTTCTCAAATAAATAAAATCTTTTTAAAAATTAAATATTAATAAATCTACCAAAAGTAGTGTGAAACTTGTGCCCTGAACACTACAAAACATTGCTGAAAGGCGCTAAAGACGATCTAAAAAACATGAAGAGCTAAATCCATCTTCATGGTTTGGAAGACTCAATATTATTAAAATTATTTTCAAACTGATCCATAAATTTAATGTAATACTTGCCAAAATTCCAGCAGGAGTTTTGTAAAACTTGAAAAGCTGCTTCTAAAATTTATATGGAAATATAATGGATCTAGAATAAGCAAAAACAATTTAGAAGAATGAATTTCAAAACTTATAAAGCCACAAGAAACAAGACCATGTGATATTGGTACAAAATAGGCAAATAGCAATGGAACAGAATTGAGAGTCTTTTAAAAAATCTTTAATTTATGGTTGATCAATTCTCAACAATGATTCTAAGAAAATTTAAGAAAAAAGGTAGTTTTTTTCAATAAATTGTGTTGGGACAAGTAGATATCCATATGCAAAAAAAAAAAAGAACTTAGACCCTAACCTCATACTATACATAAATGTTCAACTAAAATACAGTGTTCACCAACATGTAAGAACATGTTTTATACCTATGTTTTCTAGAAGAAAACATAGGTATAAATCTTCATGACCTTGGGTTGGGCAAAATGTTCTTAGACCTAAACTTCAATATATAAAATAAAAATTGATAAATTGGCCTTGCCACAATTAAAAACTTTTGTGTTTCAAAAGACACTATGTTGGGTCCATGGTCAAAGGAATGAGACTGATAAAAAGCAAAAGTCAAGCATTTATTTCACGCCAAGAATTGAGAATCAAACCAACGGTTCTCGGCCGCCTCTCACAGAGAGGGCAACCCCTCCCTGCCTTACAGACTAACTTTTATAGAGCAAAGGCCATGTGGTTGAGCCTGGCAACACACAGGTGGCCAGTGAGATTGTAACACACAGAGAAAGCTGCATAGTCATGCTAGGTCACACACTGGTGGCCAATTGAATTACAATTCACCCCATAGTAGCTATTTGAACTAGCCTATCACCTTGCTCAGAACTGGTGCCCAAAAGGCAGGGCCCACACTCCTTGGTAGCTAGGGAGACAGTATGCGTGCCACACTGATTGGATGTCTCCACCTGACCCGACTCATCCCTGCATCCGGGCTGTTATCTCCACCTGACCTGACCCACCCTTGTATTTGGGCTCTGTTATAAGGGACTGGTCGACCATATTCTACTGGTTTCCCGGACTTGCTTTTAAGTAAGTTCCCCTGGGGGGTGGGGGGCAGGATTAGTTTAAGTTTTACTGCATAAACAACGAAATCACTGTTTAACTGGATGGAACCGCTCTGGCTAAATAGGCCCTTACAACTACTAACAACATTAGAAGAAAAGCCACTGGAGTGGGAGAAAATATTTGAAAATCAGATAAAGATCTTGTATCAAGAACATATAAAGAGCTCTCACAATTCAGTAATGAGAAACAAACCAATTTTTTAAAGGGCAAAAGATTTAAGTAGACATTTCCCCAAAGAAGACATACACATGGCTAGTAAGCACATAAAAAGATGCCTAATCTCATTAGTTACTAGGAAAATTCCAGTTAAACTACAAATTAAACCCTACCCTAGCAAAATGGCTATTCTCAAAAAGACAGATAATAGCAAGTGTTGATGAAGCTGTGGAGAAACTGGAAATGTCATATGTTGCTGGTGAGAACATAAAATGATATATATACTTTGGAGAAGAGCTGGGATATTCCTTAAAAAGTTAAACAAAAATTTACCATACAACCCAGCAATTCCACTCCTAAGTGTTTGCCCATTAAAAATTAAAACATATGTCCACACAAAGACTTACCTGCAAATGTTCATGGCAGCATTAGCCCCCAAAATGGAAACCATCTAAATGCTCACTAACTGGTGAATAGGTCAACAAAATGTGGCAAATCCATACAATGAGATTCTATTCAGCAATAAAAAAGGAAGGAACTACTGCTATATATTGCAATATAAATGAACCTCAGACATTATGTTAAGTGAAAGAAGCAAAATGCAAGGGGTTACATTTTGTATGATTCCACTTATATGAAATGTCCAGAAATGACAAAATCTATAGAGATAGAAAATAGATTAGTGGAAATGGGCATGAGAGATTTTGGCTATGATGAGAATGCCCTCTAAGATTGTATTGTGATGGTTGTAAAACTTCATATAACTTTAAATCATTGAATTACAATACTAAACAGGTGACTTTTTGAGGTAAATGTTACCTCAATAAAGCTAAGGAAAAAAAAAACAACAGATTGAGTTTAATTATGGAACCAATACCTACAAAGTCATTACTGAAAACATGATTCATTACTCATGAAAAATAAACTGATGGGGGCACCTGGGTGGCTCAGTTGGTTAAGCCTCTGCCTTCAGCTTAGGTCATGATCCCAGGGTCCTGGGATCGAGCCCCGTATCAGGCTCTCCGCTGAGCAGAGAGCCTGCTTCTCCCTCTCCCTCTGCCTGCCGCTCTGCCTACTTGTGCTCTTTATCTCTCTGTTGAATAAATAATAAAAATCTTTAAAATATATATATGTATATATATATACATATATATAAAATAAACTGATGGAAATTCTGGGATATAGTGGACAGCATGGTGACTATTGATAAGAGAGTAAATCTTAAAAGTTCTTGTCACAAGAAAAACATTGTAACTACATGAGGTGATGGATGTTGACTAAATTTATCGTGGTAAAAAAAATAAAAATAAGAAAATAAATGTATTGAGGTAATCATTTCGCTATATAAACATTCTTTCATTCCTGATCACCAGTTCCCCATGACACCAGCTTAGGTGTCAACTCATTTCCAACACTATGTAACCAAAGATAGCAGGGAGAGATTCACCAGAACACTGCGACATTTGGAAGGTAGGAAGAGAAGAGGAAACCAGCAAGAGGGATCAAGGAGTGGCCGTAAAGGGTAGACAACGTGTTATCCTAGAAAGCAAGAGAAGGAAGTTTTTCCAGGGGGGCTGTATGCTCAGCTCCCCTGTTGAAAAGTGCTACTACGTCAAAGAAGAGGACTGAGAAATGGCCATGGATTTAGCAACTGGAAGTTAGTTTCAAACAAATGCTTTTGGTGAAGAAATGAGGCAGAAAACTTGTTTTGGGTGGGACAAAGAATGGAGGTAAGAAGTGTAGGTATGTCTATGAGAGTAAATCGCCAACGGGGAGCCCTGGAGATGGTTATTGGACATGAGGTAACTGAGGCTTATTAATAGGTTGGAGTCTAACCATTAGATAACAAAGAGATGCAGTTAAAGTGTCCTTTTTCTCCTTGAGAGTGGGCTTCTTCATTCATTAGCTCATCAGCATGGATTCACTGGATTCATTTATAGATGAACACCTTTATTTCTGACGGGGTGTGATGCAAATAAGAAGTTCTGTAAGGTAGGAGAAAATATAGTGGTTTAGCCTGGGGATGTATGCTCTGTGCTGGGAAAATGCTTTCAATGAGGTTTGGCCAAAGGACATAGACACCCAAACCAGCTTCATCTAGCTCAGAGTTTTAGACTTTGACAGTTTAAAACAAGGGAACAAACAAATGAGGGAGGAACCCCCACCTTCCCTGGAATTGCCCTTTTGTTTGTCTTTTCTTTGATACTGATCACCTAGTTCTCAATCTCCAAGACTGTCTTCTTCTTTCACCTCTTCCCTCACTTTCCCTAGGCATGCCTAAAATAAAACAAATTATTGATACAGGAACAATATAAATATGTCTGTAGTGGGGGCGATTAACTCTCTTTTATTTAAAGACTGTCAGGGTCAGAAAAGGCCTTAAAAATCATCTTAACTTAAGGACAGGCAGACTTTGGAAAGGGCCAGACAGTAGGTATTTTAGGATCTCAAACTGTGATCGCCCACATCACACCACTCAGCTCTGCTGTTGTGGTACAAAAGCAGCCAGAGACAACATGCAAACAGGTTCCAATAAAACTTTATTTATAAAACCAGGCAGTGGGCCAGATTTGGACCAAGGGTCCACGTTTGCTGACTCCTGATCCAACTCAAGAGGTGATAAAACTGAGACCTGGTTAGCATGAAGGAAAGCCAGGACTAGGAATCTACTTTTCCTGAGTCTCAGAGAAGAGCTCATCTTCTTAGAACAGAGATTCTCAAATTTTTCTTTGCTCAAAAGTCACTTGGGGAGAGAAGGATGAAATTATGAAAAAGCAGATTCTCAGGCATACTCCCCAGCTGGTCTGAGGTATGACCTGGGAATCTGAAATTATCTTTTCAAAAAAAAAAAAAAGATTAGTGAGAGATTGAGAGAGAGCGAGCCCACACGCGCACAAGAGCACAAGCGGGCAGTGTGGAGAGGGCGCGGAGGGAGAGGGAAAATCCCAAGCCCACTCTAGGGGGAACATGAAGCCCCACGCCAGGCTGGATCCCACCACCATGAGATCAGGACCTGAGCCAAAATCAAGAGTGGGCAGACTGAGCCCCCCAGGCGCCACACCGCACCATATGAATTTAAAGGCACACAGGATCCTGATGCCTATGGCCCCCAAGTCACACCTTGAAAAAAGAACTCTCTTCTTATTCTTGAATCCCCTAGGCAACGAGTCAATTTGTCCAGTCACAGATGGACAAATAAGCCGGGGGATGAGGAGTGGTTTTGAATACTTCTTTAGAAGATTTTTTCTCCCTTCCCCTTTGCTCCAGAATCCTTTGGTCTACAGCAGCTTGCCAGGACCGTGGGGCGGGTCTGCGGGAGGTATGCCCACACCTGCCAGCCGGTGGGTAAAGTACAGCAGGAGCGAGTTGACAGGGCAGTTTTGAGCCAGCTTTCCTAATGAGCATCCCTGTTGACTGACTAGAGGGGAGGAACTAGTTACTCACTTTTGGCCTGGAGCCCTCTCTTGTAGGATTGCAAATGAATGGATGCCATAGGACTTCCTTGTTCACCTCAGTGGGAAAAAGTGGAAAAATCATCAAAGCAACAATTTAGTTCACACTTCTCATTGAAAAGGGTCAGATGGGCTGGAAGGAAGCTTGTGGAGGTTGTTTGGCACAGAATTTTCACACTTGATCTGTTCCTTTCTTCCTCAATCCATTACCCCTGCCCAGTCCACCTTGATCCCTTGAATGGGGATATTGTCTGCTCCAAATCATCCAAAACAAAGCCTCTGTTCTTTTGAGTAATTCCTGCCCCCCAAGCCCCCAGATGCTTAGGAAATAAAACCCCTAAGAAAACAACAGGAGGTTAAGAATATTATGTCAGGAGTCCCTATTCCTGTAAAGGGGCTGGCCTAATCCAGAAATTTCATTTCCTCTATTATCCCTACTTCAAACCCCCTACAGTACCTTTTCCTCATAGCTCTTGGTAGGGAGTCTAGAGCCAAGCATATAAAATTGAATGAAAAGATAAGTTGTAAGATAAGATGGAATTTACAGAGTTCAATTTCAAATTCTGTCCTGGGTCATCCCCAGCTGACTCTCCAAGGAAAGGGAAGAGGCCTCGGGCAAAGGTCAGATTTAGATCCTGGAGGCTGATGCTTCCAATATACATAGCCACTTTCTTTAACCCTAAGACCATACTATACAGAAGTGCATAAAGGGAGGTTCCTCCCTCCCCCCAAAAGGGTGTTCTCCCTCACTCCTGTCTCCATTTCTATAGCCCACAGGTGCTGGAAGGCAGAGAAGCCTTAACTCATCCTTCTGGCAGCCTTTGCACCTGCTGTCTCTCCATGACACCTAAGACTCCTACTGACCCACCCCGGGACAACTTCTGAGCTGACATTGTGATGATTTTAAAATGTCCATTTTCATCTCCATGAATCCCTTCATTGTGCCCATAAAAGAGGGAAAGGACTGGCAGAGATAACTCTGCTCAGGAGTGTGGCCTCCTTTGTGATGTTACCCTAGAAGAACTCCCGTTAATAAGTTCTAAGACCACAGCAGTCCCTTGTAATAAGGGGAGAATGTCTGCAGGAGACAGAAGGGATGGGGAGATCGAACAGCACTAAGGAAGGCCCAGCTTCAAAGGTAAGCTCAGCGCTGGTCCAGGTGTGAGAGAGGAGGCAGAAACCAGGGCCCCCTCTTTTCCATGAGGCTCTTCCCATTGGCTCTCCGTCTTTCTGCCTCTAATTGTTTCTCTTGGCTCTGCCTTCTCCAGTGCCCTGTTTAGACCAGGGGTTCTTAACCCGTGGTTCGTGGGGCTCTGGAATAGATAAACATATGTGTATTTTATGGGAAAAGGCTTATCATTTCTTATAATCTCAGAGTGGACTACAATGAGAAAAAGTTAAGAACCATTATCCTAGACTTTCCCTCCCTTTCCTCCTCTCTGAGCTCCCTCTGCCTCATTAGGATTCTGACCATTGTACTTTTTTCACCCCCTTCCCTCAGCTTCTGTCTCCCTGTTCCTTTTCTCTCATGATTTCTCTCCTTCTCCTTCTATCTTTGGCTTCCTGCCCCATGCTGTCTTTCTTGTTCCTTCTGAAATCTGCCCATAATACAAACCTGAACACTAATAATTGTCATGTGTTGAAATGTTCAGTAACTAAAGGTGTAGGGCCCCTAATTATGTTCCTAATTTTAAAAGTGACTGAGACAGACATTTTCTATTTTTCTCCAAAAAAGAAAGAAGAAGGAAGAGGAGGAGGAAGAGAAGGGGTGGGGGAGGAGGGGAGGAAAGGGAGGAGAGGGAGGAGGAGGAGGGAGAGAAGAATTATTTCATGAAGTGTGGTGGTTGGCTGCTTTTTAGCTTATCTGTGACAGTTGATTTTGCCCCTGTGAACCCACACCTGAGAAGGAGAGCACAGCTTCCTGACCTTGGTCTAGTTAGACAACTAGAGCATGGCTGCTCCCCCTACTGTCACATTTTTAGGTTGCATATTACGTGGAGAAGATGGAGGGGGAAGCCAAAGGGCAAGAAACCTAATGGGATTTTAGTCCATGAGCGGGAATTGTCTCCAGCAGCTTGCTGGGCTGTCAGGACAGGGGGCTGCAGAGAAACAGAGGAAAAATGCAGAAGAATCAAGGAAGGGTCTGACATCGGAGCAATATGAGAGTCTCCTCGGTTTACCTCAACAATTAGAGCAGCTCTCTGACATTCAAGCATACTGATGCAATCTCACTTTTCCGTGTTTCAGTGATTTGATATATTAATATTCCAGTATCTTTGTTTGCATGATGCTGCCATCATGGTATTTTAAAAATTGGATGGGGTGTCTGGGTGGTTCAGTCAGTTGAGCATCTGACTCATGATTTCTGGTCAGGTCATGATCTCATGGATGAGGGATCAAGCACTGCAATGGGTTCTGTGCTCCGTGGGGAGTCTCCTTGAGGATTCTCTGCCTCCCTCTCCTCTGCCCCTCCCCCTGCTCACATGTGCCCACGCTCTCTCTCTCTCTAAAATCAACCTTTGAAAGAAATAAAAACTAAAATTGGAAACATGTATATCCTGAGATGTAGTCAGAAAATTAGACACTACATTAATTTTCAAATGGAGTAAACATGCACTCCTCTGGGAAGTATGCCTCTGTGCCTCTATAGTGTTCCAGAAAAGGAAGGAAAATAATTGACAAAGAATCTTTGGCCAGAATGAGTCTTTGTTTTCAAAGACTTTTGAACAAGCAGAACATGAACATGACAGTATGGAAACTGATACAGCTGACTCTGTGTTAGAATCTTATGTGACAAGAGCAAAAAAAGTCAAAGAAATCCAGACAGAAACCTAAACAATGAAATAACTGCTGTCCCTGGACAGGGAGAAAAGCGTGAAGTGGTACTAAAAAGCTTTTTTCCAAGTTATATGGGGCACCTGGGTGGCTCAGTTGGTTAAGCAGCTGCCTTCAGCTCAGGTCATGATCCCAGCGTCCTGGGATCGAGTCCCACATCAGGCTCTTTGCTTGGCAGGGAGCCTGCTTCTCCCTCTGCCTCTGCCTGCCACTCTGTCTGCCTGTGCTCGCTCTCTCACTCTCTCTCTAACAAATAAATAAATAAATAATAAAATCTTAAAAAAAAAAAAAGGACTATCCAAAAAAAAAAGTTATAAAGCATAACAAAAAGTATATATCCTTTGAAGATAGATTCAGAGGAAAGTATTTGGAAATAGCTTGTAACTATTATTTTCTAACTCCCCTCCCCCCACTGGGGTTTGAGTTAAAAATACTTTCTCAGCTATGGGGAAAATTCGCACAAAATATACTCATAAGCAAACAATGATACTCTTGAAGAATTTTGGTGTTTTTTTTTTAATTTTTAACTTTCTTTAAAAAGATATTTATTTATGTAAGGGGGGACAGAGGGAGAGAGAGAATCTTTTTTTTTTTTAACATATAATGTATTATTTGCTTCAGGGGTACAGGTCTGTGAATCATCAAGCTTACACATTTCACAGCACTCACCATAGCACATACCCTTCCCAGTGTCCATCACCCCACCACCCTCTCCCTATCCCCCCATCCCCCAGCAACCCTCAGTTTGTTTTCTGAGATTAAGAGTCTCTTATGATTTGTCTCCCTCTCCATCCCATCTTGTTTCTTTTTTCCCCTCCCTACTGCCCCCCACGACCCCAGCCCTGCCTCTCAAATTCCTCCTGTCAGAGAGATCATATGATAATTGTCTTTCCCTGATTGACTTATTTTGCTCAGCATAATACCCTCTAGTTCCATCCAGGTGGTTGCAAATGGCAAGATTTCAGGTTTTTTGATGGTATTCCATTGTGTATATATACCATAGTATATAGTATTCCATTGTGTATATATATTATAGTATCATAGTATAATATATGATATTATCTTAATATATAAATATATTAATGAATATTAATATATTTAATTTTATAATTATATATTATATAATTATTATATTAATTATATAGTAATAATACAGTATTATGCTATAATACTATAATATTATATTAATATATAATATATAATGTTAATATGTAATATATAATAATCATTGTATTCCATTGTGTATATATACCACATCTTCTTTATCCATTCATCTGTTGATGGACATCTAGGTTCTTTCCATAGTTTGGCTACTGGGGACATTGCTGCTATAAACATTCGGGTACACGTGCCTCTTCGGATCACTACGTTTGTATCTTTAGGGTAAATACTCAGTAGTGCAATTGCTGGGTCATAGGGTAGCTCTATTTTCACCTTTCTGAGGAACCTCCATGCTGTTTTCCAGAGTGGCTGCACCAGCTTGCACTCCCACCAACAGTGTAGGAGGTTCCCCTTGGGAGAGAGATTCTTAAGCAGACTCCATGACCAGCGTGTGAGCCCCAGGCGGGGCTCCATCTCATAGTCCTGGTGACCTGAGCTGAAACCAAGAGTCAGATGCTTAACCAACTGAGCTACCCAGGTGCTCCTAATTTTTCACTTTTTTTAAGAGCTAAAATTGTATTTCATGTTCAATATTTCATGATTATTTTCATTTTTATCATCTTAATATAATCAAATACCATTTACAAATATACATATTCTACTTGATGGTTTTATGTGTTTATAATTTTTTAACTTGAAATGTATTCATTTTGTTCCACTGATATTTAATATCATAAATTATAAACTTAAAAAAAAACAAAATGTGCAATCTGTGCTGAGCACTGTTCTACATGCTTTGCAAGTATTGACTCATTTAATCCTCACAATTCTATTATTGTCTCCATTTCACAGAAGGGGAAAGTAGAGGAAGATGAAGTCAATTTCCCAAGGTTGCACAGCCAGTATTAGTGGGGCTAGGATTTGAACTATGCAATCTGGCTCCAAAAGCTATGTTCTGAAACACTACGTCATACCGCCTCTCCAAAAACGGAAACATTAGTATTTCGGTAATACACAAAATAAATACCTGTATTTTGCTCTGGTACCAGGATGATAATCGGCAATTCAAGAGACATATATTCCAAAAGCTCCACAAATTCATTTGAGGTGTGGTTTACAGATCATCAGTTCAACATTTAAGAGATTTGCTTCCACATTTTGCAGACAAGTAAAAAGAGGCGCACAGAGTAACAGCAATTTAGTACTCCTCACAGCGACCCTCTGATGAAGGGATTATCACGCTGTCAAAAATGATCGCTCACAGAGTCAACGAAGTTAGATCTGAGAAAGGCATTTGGGCGATGTCGATGTGAACCCGATAATCGCCTGCACGACCAACACCTGTGTCTCACCTTATCACGGTGCTCTGCAGCTCCGGGAGGAGAAGAGGCAACTGCGCCTGCGAGTAGGGGGCGGTGTCCAGTAAAGCCTTTCCCCCAGCTTACCATTAGCCACTGGTACTCGGTATTCAGCAACTGGGAGGTACCCCAAGCTGTCTGCCTCTTTTTTGTCTAAGGACAACTTTTTTTTTTTAAAGATTTTATTTACTTATTTGACAGACAGAGATCACAAGTAGGTAGAGAGGCAGGCAGAGAGATAGAGGGGAAACAGGCTCCCCGCTGAGCCGAGAGCCCGATGCGGGGCTCGATCCCAGGACCCTGAGATCATGACCTGAGCTAAAGGCAGAGGCTCAACCCACTGAGCCACCCAGGCGCCCCTCTAAGGACAACTTTTATGGCATAGATAGGTTTTCAAAGTATACCAAGCTTCCCTGCAATTTTCTGCCCCTAAACGCTCTCCCTTTTCGCCCACCCTAAGTCACATGCCTCCCTCATTACTTTCTCTCCACCTCCATGTCTTCTCTGCCTCTCTCCTACACGCTCTAGTCCACATACTCTTCACCCCTCCTCCATTTTCATCCACTCCGAGCTGCAACCCCTCACTCTGTTTCCCAGGTAAGAGCCCCTGC
>ML099997.1:0-16772 GCA_003697995.1 Taxidea taxus jeffersonii
GAAAGAAGGCCTCCTTGTCAGACTCTGTGGTTGTGACTGAACTGACCATTTCCTAGTGGCATGATGATAGTGAGGAAAGTGTGCTTAAAATCTCTTCCTTTTAACAACATAATGACTTGGTAAATCACTCTGATGTCTTCTTTTTGTTCCTTTTTACTGCCTCCTGTCCTTGGACTTTGTCATTATAACAGTTTGCTGGACAAGAACTGGTAACAGAGGTGTTAAATCAGGTTTTTCAGTTCCTTTCCTAGTCCTCAGTGGCAGATTCGTCAACACGTGTGGAGCTATTACTCTGTGCCGACATCTGTCCCGAGTCCTTCATAGGAATTAACTCACTTAATCCTCACGCTGACCCTCGGAGATGGAGAGTGTAGTGTTGACCGGTGGGCTGGGAAAATGCCAGAGGCACAGCTGTTGGGAGATTAGATTATGTTTCTAATAGACTGAAAATAGTTTTATCGGAGCTGAGCTAGTCCCTCAGGAAGGGGCAGATGCACATTTTTTAGTGTCCCTTTCTTAATACTTTCAACTCCCATGTGGACATACAGCTGCTGGTGATAGTCCGTACAAGCTGGGTCTCATCCAGCGGGGAGATTTTTTTGATTATGCCTTTAAACTTTTTGTACTATGGTATATATTATCATTTTGAAAGAACTCATACTGAAGTCTCTAAGCTTTCATTTCAGGGAATATTCACTGATAATTGTTTCTCCTGATCTAAACCAGTCACAGCATGTGCAGGGCCACCTCTTATTCCAACGAGAGGAAACAGAATCAGGAGATCTGTAGAGTATCCATACGACTTCTGCTTTCTGGAAACCTTATATTCCTGCAGCTTACACCGTGACTGTACTTACGAATGGGGTCTGAGGACTTTGACCACAAATGCATTTCTCTGCCAGTCATGATCTCCATTATGTATACAGAGCAGTTAGGGCACAAACAGGTTAAGTCCCTTAACTTGCCCAAAGTCACACAGCAGATGAGTGGCAGAGTAGGGAATCAGACATTAATAAGTAGCCTCCAGAAACCATTCCATTAACACATATTTTTGAATCTGTAGTAGGGCCACGGTGGAGTGTGAAATAAAGCCAGGAGATAGTGTGTGATTTTAAGAAACACACAAACTTGGGGCAGCTGGGTGGCTCAGTCAGTTAAGCATCCAGCTCTTGGTTTCAGTTCAGGTCGTGATCTCAGGGCCGTGGGATCGAACTCCTGCCCTGGGTGTGGAGCCTGCTTGAGGTTTTCTCTCCCTCCTCTCTCTCCCCACTCTGTCGCCCCACTCACATGTGTGCTCGCTCTAAGAAAAAATAATAAACACACAAATCATCCAAAAGAAGGGCAGAAAAGGAGGAAGAGAGCAACAGCCATCACCACCAGAGGGAATATGTCAAACTAATAATAATCACTCTAAACCCAACTATATCTACTTCCATTAAAAGGCAGAAATTGTCAGAACAGATTAAAAAAAAAAAAAGACCCAGCCATGTACTGTGGGGAAGTACAGTTTAAATATAACTCAACAAATGGATTGAGAACAAAAGGGGAAAGAGGCACAACACAAACGAGAAGCTTAAGAAGGCTGGCGACCGGTCTGATTCAGACTTTTTAAGACAGGGTCTTCCCAGAGACCCTTTGTGGTGGCAAACTGTTCACTGGGGAGACATGGCGATCCAAATACATTATGCATATTTGCTAATAATGTAGCTTCTAAGATAGGAGATAAAAATACAAAGAGTTAAAGAGAGAAATAGACTTTCCATAACCATAGAAGAATGTAACATCCCTTCTGCACAGTTGATAAAACATCCAGACAGTTAAATAAAATTTTTAAAAATCTGGACAGAAAGTGAGTAAAGCAGATGATCTGAGCAATGCTGTCAACCACATTGACTAGTTGACCTGATTGACTACATTGACTAGTAGTGACTAGTTGACTACATTGACTAGTACCTGATACCTGCACAGTACCCATTCTTCTCAAGCGTTCACGATGTGTTCACTGAGATAGAGAATATGTTGGGCTATCATAGGTCTCAAATTTAAAATAACTAGGAATCAGTGAAGCCATCTGGGGTTAGAGTTTTCCTGGCCAAGTGTTTAACTGCAGATTCAGTGTCTGCCATAGACACAGGGCTGTTCAGGGTTTCTGTTTGTTGAGTGAACTTAGTTTGTGTCTTTCAAAGAATTGGTGTATTTTGTCTACGTTGTCAGGTTTATTGGAATAAAAGTGTTCATAATGTTCCCTAATTCTTCTTTTGACACCTGTTAGATCTCTAATGATGCTCCTCTGTCATTTCTGAGGTTGGCACCTTCTGTCTTTCTCTTCTCTTTCCCCTGATCTGTCTGGCTGGAGTCTGATTGATTTGATTGGATTTCTCAAAGCACAGGTATACGATTGCACTGGCTTTGTTCATTGTTTTTCTGTTTGCTACGTCACTGAATTCTGCTCTGGTCTTTGTTATTTCCTTTCTTCTGCATACTTTGCTTTTATCTTGCTCTTCTCTTTCCAGTTTTTCAACGTGGAAGGTGAAATAATCAATTTCAGACATTTTTTTTTCTACCGGATTTTAATACAAATTAAAATCTGCATCCCAAGGGCGCCTGGGTGGCTCAGTGGGTTAAAGCCTCTGCCTTCGGCTCAGATCATGATCCCGGGGTCCTGGGATCGAGCCCCGCATCGGGTTCTCTGTTCCGCGGGGAGCCTGCTTCCTCCTCTCTCTCTGCCTGCCTCTCTGCCTACTTGTGATCTCTGTCTGTCAAATAAATAAATAAAATCTTTTAAAAAAAAAAATCTGCACCCCATACATTTTGATGGATTGTGTCATTTTCATCGTGTTCTGATACTGACTACTACCCCCAGCTGTCTCCTTTGAAATCACTCACCATCACGCGTCTCGTGTTTGTTTTTTATCATACATTACTTCAGCACCACAGATTTGGGAGTTTTCCACAACTCTGTTACTGATTTCTAATTTAATCCCATTGTGGTCAGAGAAAATACAGAACCCGAATTTTTCTTTATTTGTCGAGACTTGTTTTATGGTCTGTGATATGGTTTCTCTGGATGACTGTTCTGTGCGCACTGGGAAGAACGTTTTTTCTGCTGCTTGGGTTGATTGTTCTTTGTGTAAACTAAGTCAGGGTGGTTGATACTGTTGTTCAGGTCCTGTCCTTACAAGTTTTCTCAGTAGTTGTTCTGTTTCAGAAGAACAGAAATCTCTGACCTTAACTGTGGATTTGTCTGATTCTTCTTCTGGTACTGCTGGGGTTTGCTTCGTGCATTTTGAAAGTACTCTTATTTTGTGCACAGATGTTTAGAAGTGTCATGTCTTCTTGATGAATTGGCCTTTTTTTCCTTGTGAAATGACCTTCTTTATCCCTTGTACATTCTCTGCTCTAAAATATACTTTGTCTGGGTGCCTGCGGGGCTCAGTCATTTAAGCATCTGCCTTTGACTCAGGTCATGATCTCGGGGTCCTGGGATAGAGCCCTGCATCAGGGTCCCTGCTCCATGGGGAACCTGCTTCTCCCTCTCCCTCTGCTTCTCCCCTCGGTGAATAAATAAAATCTTTTTTAAAAATAAAAAAAATAAAATACACTTTGTCTTGTATTAATGTATTCACTCTAGCATTTTTTTTTATTAGTGCTAGCATGTTACATCTTTTCCACCTTTTTACTTTTGACCTGGGTATGTTAATATTTAGAGTGAGCTTTGTTTTAGTGGTTGCTTTGGGGCTCCTGGTGTACACATTCGATTGTTCACAGCCCACCTTCTGGAAATATTAGATCACTTCATGTATGCTGTAAAAACCCAACAATAGGGTACTTCTTCTCCCCCCTTCTGGCATTTGTTTGTTGGCTTATGTTTTCCTTCTACATTTGTTGTAAGTCCCACCCTACGCTGCTGTCATTCTTGTGTAGGTAGTGGTTATTTCTGCATCTGTTTACTCATGTAGTTACCTGTTCCAGTGGTTTCGTTCTGTTTTGTAGACTTACCTGGGATCAGTCTCCTTCTCCCTGCATGAGTTTCTTAACTATTTCTTGTCCCATGGGTCTAGTGGTAGTGAAGCCTTTTTGGTTTCGTGTATCTGAAAATGTCTTTGTTGTCCTTTCGTGGTGTAAAGGTATTCTGGCAGAGCGTAGAATTCTAGTTGGCAGTTTTACCTTTTAGTACTTTAAAGATGTTGCTCCACTGCTTCTCAATGCCCTGTTTTAAATGAAATCTGCCATCCTTGGTTTGTTTGCAGCACGGCTTCTCTGTGGCTGCTTGTAAGACATTCTCTCCTTTTTTTGTTAAGATTTTATTTATCTGCCAGAGAGAGAGAGAAAGTGCTTGAGAACAAGCATACAAACAGGAGGAGCAGCAGGTACCGTGCTGAGCAGGGAGCCCAATGTGTGACTCGACCCCAGGACCCTGGGATCATGACCTGAGCTGAAGGCAGACACATAACCACTGAGCCACCCAGATGTTCTATCACTGATTTGCGCGGTTTGAGTATGATATGCCAAGATAGCCTGTCCTTCTGGTTCAGTGAGCTTCTCGGATTTGTAGGTTTACAATTTCCAGCAAATTGAAAATCTGCCCACCCAATTTTTTCCAGCACCGCTTCTCTCTCCTCTTTTCCTGTGACTCCAGTTACATGCATATAGGTGGCCTGTGGTTGTTCCACAGTCCACTGACACTGGGTTCAGTTTTCCAGTCTTTTCTCCCCCCCCCTAAATTTGATTTTGGATAGGCTCCTGCTGGGTCTTCAAGTTCACGAATCTTTCCTAATGCAGTATCTGTCACTTGTATTTCTGTTCAGTGTATTTCTCATCTCAGGTATTGTAGTTTTCACTTTGAGAAGTTCTGTTCGGGCCTTTTCTTTTGTTACATCTTCCATGTCTCTGACACGTTTGATCTTCCCTCTAGCAGTGTGGAGTGCAGTATAGTAACTCCTAACGTCCCTGTCTCTGATTCTGACATCTCTGCTAGTCGCAAGGGGTGGACTGACTTTTCTCTGTCTTATGGGTTCTATTTTCCTGGCTTGTTTGCATGCCTGGCAGTTTTGGATTGGATGCCAGATATCGTGAATGGGTGCTGATGAGTATCCATTCCCATAAATATGGACGAGCTTTATTCTGGGACCCAGCTAAGTTACTTGGAAACAAATCAGTCCTTTCAGGCTTTGCTTTTCAAATTTGTTAGGCAGAACCAGAGCAGTGTGTAGTCTGTGGCTAATTATTGTCTGCTACCGAGGCAAGATGCTTTGGAGTACTGTACTCAGTGCCCCATGAGTTAGGAGATTTTCTAGTCTGGCTGAGGGGAGCCCATGCTATTCTCCACATAGTGTGAGCTTCAGTGATTGTTCCTCCTCCCATGAGTGTCCTGGTGAATACACCAGGGGGTTCTGTCTGGCTGTGTGGAGCCGGCTCTCTGCAGCTCTCCTCCCCAGTACTCTTCCCTGAAAACTCTAGCCACCAACCAGACTCTCAGCTTTGCCTCATCAACTAAGGGGGTTCACAGGCTTCACCTGGTTTCCCCACCCTGTACCTCAGAAACTCTCAAGGCGGTAGGCTGGGGCAGCCTCAGGGCTCAACACGTTCGTGTTCCCTCCCTCAGTGGTCACTCTCCTTCGTTCACTGATGTTCAGTGTCTTGGAACTTACCGGTTCACATGTTTTGTCCATTTTCTTAGTTGGTTCAGGCAAGAGGGTAAATCCAGTCCCTGTTACTCCATCTTGGCTGTGCTGTGTTGGTTTAAATGAATCAGAGTGCACTCCTGGAAGTGGAAGGGCCAGGCACATCCATGCTGCCTGGATACTGCACAGAGGGGAGAGGTGGAAGGGATGTTGTGTGGGGAAGCCTGCTGTGTCCACCATGAAATCTCTTGTACTTGGGAGAAGTAATATTTAGAAGCAACTCAAAGTCTGTCTGCAGGTGTTTACTTTAATAAATTGTGGTATACACAAGACATGGAAGCCTGTGATATAGAAAAAGTATAAGATAGCTGTCATTGAACTGGTAGAAAAAAGTGAAAAAAAAAAAAAAAACCCCGCTATAGATAGTGTACATATTACATGCGTTTGGGGTAAAAAATCTATATTCTTGCTTCTTTATAGGTACATAAGAAAGTGGACTGACCGATAAAGATATAAAAGAAATGGTTTTCTGCGGGAAAGATAAGAACTAGGCATATAGTAGACAGGAGTGGGGAGGATTTAATGACTGCTTTTTCAAAGCTCGTTGATTTTTGAACCACATGAATATATTACAGATTTGTAAAATTAATTCAAAGATAAGAACATTTTGGAAAAATCTACAAAGATAAAATATTTACAGTAAGATTTTAATAAATATATATACACATTGAGTATTACAACTCTGTAAAATGTATATACAAGTGTACAAAGAGTATAAAGAAAAGCAGAAAAAGGAAAACCAACTTATTTGCTAGGTTGATGAAGTTTTTTATGTGCCTGATGTTGTAATAATGGTTGTAAGAATTTATTGAAAAGAAGTTAAATTAGTGAAAATAAATAAATGCAAATGGTAACAATTAAAATGAAATCTGTCAAAGATCTACAAGGAAATAAGGGCTTTGAATGACACACTAGACCAGTTGGACTCCACAGATACATTTAGAACATTCTGTCCTAAAGCAACAGAATATGCGTTCTTCTCGAGTGCACATGGAACATTCTCCAGAATAGATCACACACTTCATTACAAATCAGGTCTTCAACTGGTACCAAAAAGTTGGGATCATTTCCTGCATATTTTTGGACCACAGTGCTGAAACTGGAACTCAATTACAAGAGGAAATTTGGAAAGAACTCAAATACATGGAGGCTAAAGAGCATCCTACTAAAGAATGAATGGGTCAACCGGGATATTAAAGAAGAATTTTTAAAAATTCATGGAAACAAATGAAAATGAAAACACAACTGTTCCAAATCTTTGGGATGCAGCAAAGGTGGTCCTAAGAGGGAAGTGTATGCCATTACAAGCCTTTCTCAAGAAACAAGATCTCAAATATAGGACCTAACTCTACACCTAAAGGAGCTGGAGAAAGAACAGCAAATAAAACCTAAACCCAGAAGGAGAAGAGAAATAATAAAGATTAGAGCAGAAATCAATGAAATAGAAACCAAGAGAATAGTAGAACAGATTAAGGAAAGAAGGAGCTGGTTCTATGAAAGAATAAGATCGATAAACCTCTAGTCAGACTTATCAAAAAGAAAAGAAAAAGGACCCAAATAAATAAAATCACAAATGAAAGAGGAGTGATCACAACCAAAACCAAAGAAATACAAACAATTATAAGAACGTATTATGAGTAACTGTATGCCAACAAATTAGGCACTCTGGAAGAAATGGATGAATTCCTAGAGATGTATAAACTACCAAAACTAAAACAAGAAAAATAGAAAACCTGAACAGACCCATAACCAGCAAAGAAATTGAAGCAGTCATCAAAAATCTCCCAACAAACAAGGGCCCAGGGCAGATGGCTTCCCAGGGGAATTCTGTCAAACATTTAAAGAATTAATTCCTATTCTTCTGAAACTGTTTCAAAAAACAGAAATGGAAGGAAAACTTCCAAACTCATTTTATGAGGCTAGCATTACCTGGCAAAACCAGACAACCCCATCAAAAAGGAGAATTATAGACCAATATCCTTATGAACATAATGTAAAAATTCTCACCAAGATACTAGCCAGTTGGCTCCGACAATACATTAAAAGGATAATTCACCACAACCAAGTGGGATTTATTCCTGGGCTGCAAGGGTAGTTCAACAACCACAAATCAATCAACATGATACACTATATCAATAACAGAAAGGACAAGAACCATATGATCCTCTCAATAGATGCAGGAAAAGTGTTTGACAAAGTACAGCATCCTTTCTTAAAACTTTTCACAGTGTAGGGATAGAGGGAGCATACCTCAATATCATAAAAGCCATATATGAAAAGCCCACGATGAATATCATTTTCAATGGAGAAAAGCTCTCATTTCCCCCTAAGGTCAGGAACAATGCAGGGATGTCCACTATCACCACTAGTACTACAAGGGATGTCCACTATCACCACTAGTACTAAAAAGAAAGAAAAGGCATCCGAATTGTCAAGGAAGAGGTCAACTCTCACTCTTCTCAGATGACGTGATACTCTATGTGGGAAACCCAAAAGACTCTACCCCAAATTGCTAGAACTCATACAGGAACTCAGCAGAATGACAGGATATAAAATCAATACACAGAAATCAGATGCATTTCTATACCCTAATAATGAGACAGAAGAAAGAGAAATTAAGGAGTCATTCCCATTTACAGTTGCATTCAAAACCATAAGATACCCAGGAATAACCCTCACCAAAAGGCAAAAAGATCTGTACTCAGAAAACTATAGAAGACTCAGGAAGGAAATTAAGGAAGACACAAAGAAATGGAAAAAGGTTCCATGCTCATGGATTGGAAGAACACATATTGTTAAAATCTGTATGCTACCTGGAGCAATCTACACATTCAGTGCAATCCCTCTCAAAATGCCATCAACTTCTTTCACAGAGATGGAACGAATTATCCTAAAATTTATAAGAACCAGAAAGACCCTGAGTAGCCAGAGGAAGGTTGAAAAAAACCAAACCTGGTGACATCACAGTTCTGGACTTCAAGTTCTATTACAAAGCTGTAATCATCGAGACAGTATTGTACTGGCACAAAAACAGACACATAGATCAATGGAACAGATTAGAGAACCCAGAAATGGACCCTCAAGTCTATGGTCAACTAATTTTCAACAAAGCAAAAAAGAATGTCCAATGAAAAAAGACAATCTCTTCAACAAATGATGTTGGGAAATTTGGACAGCCACATGCAGAAGAATGAAACTGGACCATTTCCTTACACCATTCATAAAAAATACTCAAAACGGATGAAAGACCTAAATGTGAGACAGGAATCCATCAAAATCCTTGAGGAGAACACAGGCAGCAACCTCTTTGACCTTGGCCATAGGAGCTTCTCGCTAGACACATCTCCAAAGGTAAGAGAAACAAAGGCAAAAATGAACTATCGGGACTTCAAGATAAAAAGCTTTTGCACAGTGAAGGAAACAGTCGACAAAACCCAAAGACAACCGACGGAATGGGAGAAAATATTTGCAAATGACATACCAGATAAAGGGCTAGTATCCAAAATCTATAAAGAACTTATCAAAGTCAACACCCAAAGAACAAATAATCCAATCAAGACATGGGCGTAAGATAAGAACAGACCTTTCTCTAAAGAAGACATCCAAATGGCCAACAGACACATGAAGAAATGCTCTGCATTAGGGAAATACATCAAAACCACAGTGAGACACCACGTCCCACCAGTCAGAATGGCTAAAATTAACAAGTCAGGAAACGACAGATGTTGGCAAGGATGTGGAGGGAGGGGAACCCTGCTGCACTGTTGGTGGGAATGCAAGCTGGCGCAGCCACTCTGGAAAACAGTATGGTGGTCTCTCAAAAAGTTGAAAATAGAGCTACCATACAACTCAGCAATTGCACTACAGGGTATTTTCCCCAAAGACACAGATGTAGGGATTCGAAAGGGCACCTGCACCCCAATGTTTATAGAAGCAGTGTCCACAATAGCCGAACTATGGAAAGAGCCCAGATGTCCATGAATGGATAAAGATGTGGTCTGTATCTATAATGGAGTATCATGTGGCCATCAAAAATGAAATTGGCCATTTGCAATGACATGGGTGGAACTAGAGGGTATTATGCTAAGCAAAATAAGCTAATCTGAGAAAGAGAATTATCACATGATTTCACTCATGTGTGGAATTTAAGAAACAGAACAGAGGATCATAGGGGAAGAAAGGAAAAAAGAAGAAGAAACCTGAGAGGGAGACAAACCCTAAGAGACTCTTAATCAAAAGAAGCAAACTGAGGGTTGCTGTAGGGGAGGGAAATGGAGGGGTGGGGCAACTAGGGGTTGGACATTCAGGGAGGCGTGTGTTGTAATAAGCCCTGGGTATTATATAATACTGATTCTCACAGACCTATACCTCTGAAACCAATAATACATTATATGTTAACTAAAAAATAAAAATAAAAACTATCTTTGTCTTACTTCAGCAGAAGTGACTCCAGCAGAGGATATCACCCCTGCTTGTGAGCCCTGGACACCACACATCCCCCCAGCTGCACTGCCCTCAGAATTTAAACACATAGGGCTCACGAAGCCTGTTCTGTCAGTGCACACCCAGAAGGAGGAACAGAACTACGTTGATAAATTCCGGGAAAAGATCCTCTCATTGCCATACAGATCCTATCTTCAGAAAGAACGCAGAAGCCAAGCTAAACATTTGTATGTTCAAGGTAAGTGTATTTTTTTTTTAAGATTTTATTTATTTATTTGTTAGAGAGAGAGCGAGCACAGGCAGACAGAGAGGCAGGTAGAGGCAGAGGGAGAAGCAGGCTCCCTGCTGAGCAAGGAGCCCGATGTGGGACTCGATCCCAGGACGCTGGGATCATGACCTGAGCCGAAGGCTTAACCAACTGAGCCACCCAGGCGTCCCAAGGTAAGTGTATTTTTAAAACTATATTCATTTATCAATTTTATAAATTTGGGTAAGTACTGGGAGATGTGGAGTAAAGAATAGGAGTTTTGCTTTTAAGAAAGTGGAAGATGATGGTGGAAAAAATTCATCTTAGCAATTTGTTATCTAAGATCTTTCTTAGATCTTGGACCTGAGGAACTGATTTTCTAAGGAAAGTGATTGAGAGATACTGAAACAAGTTTATTTTACAACAGCTTTTGTCCAGGATCTTGCTCATGTTTTCAGGAGTAGTGGGAGAGGATGTAGTTACTGTGGACAAGTGTCTCTTCTTTCCTAATCCACTTATAATGACCTGTAAGTGGCCTTCCTGTCTTCTTTTTTGGTTTGCGTTTTTGATAACATGCCTCCCTCTCTGTGGTTGCAGGAGACTCTGCTTCCAAGCAGGCCCAGTCAGCTGGCTGCAAGAAGGGGAAGCCCAGGTGGAAGAAGCCGTCGGGGCCGTGGGATAGCAGGGACGCCCAGGACACCTTCTGTCTCCGCTTGGGAGGAGACGGCCAGTACAGGCAGACTTCCCTCGCCTCCACTCCGCAGGCCTCCAGCCTTCCCTTCCCGGCTGCCCTGATGGCTCCCGACCTGGCTCCTCACCTCGTCCTGGCCCTGCCTTCTGTGGGAATAGAGCACGCAGTGTCCCTGACCGCACTCAGCCAGCTGCCTAAGGCCACTTTATGGAACGATTTGCAGCCTTTTCCTGCTCTCTCTTCTCCTTCTTTAGATACTATGATGACAGTTTTCTTGCCTGATCCCCCTGGCTGTCCCCTGTTGTCACCATCCTTCTGTCCATATGATTTCCTGGGTGCAGCGGGGTCTTCTGGAACGCTGCCCTCACTATCTGCAGTCGCTCCACACCTGGAGCCACTGTCCTCTGTCCCCAGCAGGAGGCGGGCGGAGGGAAAATGGGAGATGCCACGTGGAGAGAACCCCTGCCTTAACTCAAGGAGCAGCTCACCACTACAGCTAAACTTACTGCAAGCAGACATGCTTGGATCCTGTGAATCTTCGGATCAGACGAGAAGGGATATTTTCCCGGAAGCGAAGTATGTAAGTGACGCTAACCTCCAGCACTTGAGCGAGAACATAAATGTGGGTCCTTGTTAAAATTAAGGTTTTGCTCTGAAACTCAACACTGAAGGCTTAGCGGGTAGTTGACATCACAGTTGGGGTTGAAGCAGCTTTGTGTTCCAGAAATACATACTATGTCTGCCTGGCTCCGTTTCAAAAGCCGGAGTTAAAGAATCTGCTGTGTCCCGGTTTCTTAGACACTTTGTGAGGTTTATTCCCAAAGTGCTGTCTTTCACATTTTCTATGTGAACTGGGTTTCCACCCCCTGCCTTTTAAATTTTGATATCCAGGATGCCTGTGTGGCTCAGTTGATTAAGCATCCGCCTCATGATTTCAGCTCAGATCATGCTCTCAAGGTCATGAGATCGAGCCCCACGTCAGGCTCTGTGCTGAGTATAGAGTCGGCTTAAGTTTCCCTCTGCCCCTCCCCCTGCTCACACACACACACACATACCTCTGTCACTCTCTAAAATAAAGAAATAAAATGTTTAAGAAAAATGATATCCAGTCCTTAAACTTAACATACCCGTTGCCTTTTGTAAAACGTGTTTTCTTACTACAACTGGGGTTGTGGGCGGTAAGGCAGGAGTAAGCCATACTGACACGACCCGATTGGAGTGAGTGTGTTCCTGCAGGCACGGCTGAGGGACACCAGATATGGACTGAGCCGGGAGGAGTCACTTTCTGCCCATGACTTCTCAGTAAAGTAGGCAACTTCTAGTTCCACACGAATGCACATCGTTTTCTTTTGTTTTTTTTTTTTTTAAAGAGCACTTTTAAAAAAATTTTTATTTATTTGATAGAGATGACATATAGGCAGAGAGAGAGAGGAAGGGAAGCAGGCTCCCCGCTGAGCAGAGAGCCTGATGCGGGGCTTGATCCCAGGACCCTGGGATCATGACCTAAGCCGAAGGCAGAGGCTTTAACCCACTGAGCCACTCAGGCGCCCCTGCACATCATTTTCAAAACCAAAACTTAACAATGGTCATTTTCCTTTAACTTTTTATCTCTTTTACCTAAAAATCATTCTCAGATGTATGTATCCGGTTAAACTTGGGAATAGGATATTCCTATATTTACGTAAATGATTCAACACAAGTGTGAATAGTTTTTCTTCAGTCTTCTGTTCAAGGCATAATATCCTTTTTTGACAAATGTTCACAGTCTGATGATCCGAAACAAGAAAATACGCTAAAATTTCAAAGCCTGATATTAGTGTCCTTAGAAATGTGCAAGGCAGTGTATACCCGTGAGTGAAGCCGGGCTGTGAGCAAGACAGGGATGCAGATGCTCTGGCCCTTGTTCGGTGTGTTAGCCGAACCAAGTCCGCCAGCCTCCCTTCTTTCTTCCTCACTTGGAAAATGAAGGATTAATCCTCGCTGCCTTATTCTGAAGCTTAAACAAAGTAATATTCCTATAATCCTTCTTCCCATGCAACATAAGCTCAGGATAGCTGTACTTCTGCTTTGTTCACTACTCTCAAAACTACAAGTTTTGAGAACAGTGCTTAGAACTTACAAAACGTGCAGTATATATTTTTGGAATGACAAAACAACATACAACCATATGGAGCCTGGCGCTCGAAAACCAGCAGTATCTTTAGTATCAAATAGAAAGGGAGTACTACATCGAAAGGTCAAAGCCACATTCCTGGGGGCAGGCTGCACTGTTTGATCTGTCCCTTCTGTCTGCATTTTATTCTGTTTAACCTGAAATTGAAGATCTGCCAGTTATTTTGTAATAGGATGCTTGAGAGGTTAAAATCTTTTCTGTGTCCTTACTTCCTGCAGTGTGTCTCGGGCAGCCATGGGAGGAACAGTGGTTTTGCTGCCGGCGAGGTGTCCACGGCATTGCTTCCCGAGGAGCCGCCGTCTGGAACGGGTTCTGCAGCATCAGGTAGTGGGTCAGAGTGGTGAATTCTTCCAGCCCTGTGGCCAGGAGATCCCTGTGCGATGGGTCATCTGGCTTTGGCACTGGTGTGGAAGTGAAGTTTTTTTTTTCCATAAACTTTTTGGGGTACACTTACACACAGTAGAACTCACCAAATTTGGGTATACGAAACAAGAATTCTGACAAATATATACATTAGTGTCATGAGCACCACAGTTAGCATGTAGGACATTTCCATCACGTGGAGGCATTCTCGTGTGACCCTTTAGACCCAGCTTCTGCCCTGATGCTCCAGCTCCTGGCAACCGCCGATTCACTTTCTAGCACGACAGTTTTGTTTTTTCTATAATGTCATATCAGCCGAATCGCCGAGTGCGCAGCCTTTCGTATTCAGGGTCTCTCAGTCAACATGGTGCTGCCGAGATCCATCCTGACGGGTGCGTGTCAGTTGCTTGTCCCTTCTTAGGACGGAGCAGGATTAGATCCTGCGGAAGTCCGTCCCCCGAGTGGTGGTTTTTCAGGTGCTTCCGGTTTGGGGCTATCATGGATCATGCTGCTGGAACATTTGAGTCTGCATCCTTTCGTGGACATATGTTTTCCATTTCTACTCAGTGAATATCTAGGAATGAAATTGCTAGGTCGTGTATTAAGTGTATGTTAACTTCATTTTATTTTTATTATTGAAGTCTTGTTTGCATTCAGTGCTCTGTTAGTTTCCAGTGTACAACAGTGATTCAACAATTCTGTCCGTTATGCGGTGCTCACCTTGGTAAGGGTGGTTACCATCTGTCCGCATACAACACTATTACAGTATTATCGACTATGTTCCTTGTGTGGCACTTTTCATCTCTGTGACTTATTTGTTTATGACTGGAAGTTTGCACTTCCTAATCCCTTCCCCTGTGTTGCTTCTCCCCCAAGCCCCTGCCCTCTGGCAACCACTAGTTGTTTATATGTATGAATCTGTTTCTAGTTGGTTGGTTCTTTTGTTTTTTAGATTGCACATACAAGTGATATCATATGATATATGTCTTTCTCTGTCTGACTTATTTCACTTAGCGTAATACCCTCTAGCTTATCCATGTTGTTGCAGCCGACAGGATCTCATTCTTTTTTGAAGGCTGAGTAATATTCCAGTGTGTGTGTGTGCACGCATCACATCTCCTTTTTTAAGGTTTTTAATTCTGTATAATTGTAGTCATATACAATACTATATAGCATATATATTATATACTGTAACTAGTAACGTACAGTATTAGGTTAGTTTCATGTGTACAATAATAGTGATTCAACACTTCCATATAATACCCAGTGCTCATCACAGGAAGTATCCTCCTTAATCCCCATTCCCTGTGTCTCCCCATCCCCCACCCAACTCCCCTCTGGTGACCATCAGTTTTGTTCTCTGTAGTTAAGAGTTTGTTTCTTGGTTTGTCTCTCTTTTTTTTTTTCTCCTTGGTTCTTTTGTTTCTTAAATTCCACATGAGTGAAATAATATGATATTTGTTTCTCTCTGACTTATTTTGTTTAGCTTTCTACTCTCTGGCTCCATCCATGTTGTCACAAATGGCAAGATTTCGTTCTTTTTTATGGCTGAGTGATATTCTGTTATATATATGTGTAACAGAATGTGTATATATGTATATACATACATGTGTATATATATATACACATATATACATACGTATATACGTGTGTGTGTGTGTATATATATGTATATAGCCTCTTCTTTATCCTTTCATCTGTTGATGGACACTGAAGTTACTTCCATATCTTGGCTATTGTAAATAATGATACAGTGAACATGGAGGTGGATATATCTTTTCAAATTAGTGTTTTTGTGGAGGTTTTTTAAAAATTTTATTCATTTATTTGAGAGAGAGAGAGAGAGAGCAGGAGCAGAGGCAGAGGGAGAAGCAGACTCCTCACTGTGCAGGGAGCCTGACATGAGGACTGATCCTAGGCCCCTGGGATCACAGTTTGAGCCAAAGGCAGAGGCTTAGCTGACTGAGCCACCCAGGCACCACAGTGGGATTGTTTTCTTAATTTTCCTTTCGGCTACTTCATTATTAGTATATAGAATGTGACAGATTCCATGTATTAATTTTGTGTCTCACAACTTTACTTAATTTATTTTTTCTAATAGTTTTTTTGTAGTCTTTGGGGTTTTCTATATATAGTATGCTATCTGCAAATAATGATGTTTTATTTCTTCCTTGCTAATGTGGATGCCTTTGATCTCCTTTTCTTGTCAGATTGCTAAAGCGAGGACTTCTAGTACCACGTTGAATAAGAGTTGGGGTGGGACACCTGGGTGGCTTAGTTGGTTGAGTATCTGCCTTTGGCTTGGGTCATGATCCCAGGGTCCTGGGATTGAGTCCCACATCAGGCTCCCTGCTCAGCAGGGAGGCTGCTTCTCCCTCTACTTACTGCTCTCCCTTCTTGTGCATGCTCTCTCTCTTTCTCTCTCTCTGTCTGACAAATAAATAAATAAGATCTTGAATAAAAAGTTGGGGCATCTTTGTCTTGTTTTTGATCTTAGAATGAAAGCTTTCAGTTTTTTCACCATTGAGCATGATGTTAGCTGTGGGTTTGTGGCTTCATTATGTTGAGGTATGTTCTCTCTAAACCCACTTTGTTGGGAGTTTTTATTGTGAATGGATGCTGAATTTTATCAAATGCTTTTTCTGCAATTATTGAGAGGATCGTGTGGTTTTTATCCTTTATTAGTGTGGTATATAGCATGTTGATTGATTTGTAGATACTGAACTATCCTTGCATTTCTGGAATAAATCCCACTTCTTCATGGTGAATGATCCTTTTAATATATTGTTAATTCAGTTTGCTAGTATTTTGTTGAGGATTTTTGCATCTGTGTTCATCAGGGATATGGACCTGTAGTTACTTGTTTTGTAGTGTCTTTTTCTAGACTTGGTATCAGGGTAATGCTGTCCTCCTAGAATGAATTTGAAAGCTTTCCTTCCTCCTCAATTCTCTGGAATAGTTTGACAATAAAAGGTATCAGCTCTTCTTTAAATGTCCGGTAGAAATAGGAGTACCTAGCTGGCTCAGCAGTGGAACATGCGACTCTTGATCTCAGGGTCATGAATTCAAACCCCACATTGGGTATAGAGATTACTTAAATAAATAAAACTTTTTTTTTTTAAGATTTTATTTATTTATTTGTCAGAGAGAGAGAGAGGGAGCGAGCACAGG
>ML099997.1:21772-33811 GCA_003697995.1 Taxidea taxus jeffersonii
ATTTTGGCTTTACTGCGGTTTATTTTCCTACTGTTTTCTGATTCTGTATCTTATCAATTTCTGCTCTAATCTTTATTATTTTCTTCTGTTTACTTTGGATTTTTTTTGTTCTTTTTCTGATTTCTTAACCTTAGAGCTTTGCTCTGGGACTGGTTTTTTTTTCCTTCCTAAATATATACAATTGATGCTTTTAATTTCCCTTTAAACACTACTACATTCCTCAAATTTTGATGTATTTTCGTTCAGTCCAAAATATCTTATAATTTCTGTGTTTTATTTTTCTGGTCATGAGTTATAAAAATGTTTTTAATTTTGTAATATTTGGGGCTTGTCCCAGGTATTTTATTGGTTTCTAATTTAATTACAGTCAGAAAACATTGTCTATATTTTTAAAAATTCACTGAGACTTATTTAATGGTCCAGAATTTGGTCTGTTTTGGTAAAAGTCTCATGTGCACTTGAAAAGCATGTGTGCTTTTCACAAAAGAAATCTCTTCTATAAATGTAAGTCACATCAAGTTGGCTAATAATGTTGAACTAGTCCTCTGCATTCTAACTGATTTTCTGTTTTATCAGTTACTGAGACAGAGCTGTTAAAATGTCCAACTACAGTTTTGAATTAGCCTTTATCTTATGTTTCAGTTTTTGCTTCATGTATTTTGGTGCTTTTATGAGGTACATACACATTCAAGATTGTTAGACCCTTTTGATTAATTGATCTCTTTATAATGGAATGTACTTTACTTTATGTCTACTTAAATATCAGTGTATCCATCCCAGCTTTATTTTGATTAGTGTTTATCTGGCATATTTTTTCCATTTTTTTTACTCTTATCTGTATATTTAAAATTGTTTTTTGATAACCAGCATATGGTTGGGTGTTAATTTCTTAATTCATATTACAATCCCTGCCTTTTAATTAGAATACTTAGACCAATTACATTTAATGTGATTATTTATATGGCCAAGTGTAAAACAAATCTTCCATCTTGCTACTTATTTTATGTTTTTCTCCTCTGCTCTTTCTTTTTTTTCCTCCTCCCTCTTTCTTTTTGATAATTATGTATTTTTAATGATTTTTTTCTCTCCATTGCTGGCTTCTCAGCTATACCTCTCATCTTTTCTTTTTTAGTCATTACTCTAGGATTTACAAGTTCATTTTTTATCTTCATAGTTAACATTCCAACCTTATATGTATTACATCACTTTATGTCTAAGAACCTTGAAAGAGTACTTCTATTTCCCCTTCATGTTCTGTGCTATTTTTGCTTAAAAAGAAATATTATTTCTACATGTATTATAAACCCCACAATAAAATTGTTATTGTTGTTGCTTTAAACAATTACCTTTTAGGGAGTTTTTTTTTTTAATGAGGAAAAACATCTTTTATATGTGCCCATATAATTTAGTACTTTTGGGTCTTTTTGTTTGTTTTACTATTTCAAAGTTGGTGAAAAGGATTTAGAAAGATCAGATGCAAGATAAGAAAAGAATGATCTGCAAAGGTCCATAGCAGCCATAAAGGGATGGGCCCTTGTGGATGGATGGATGGATAGCTTCTCTGTTGTAACGGGAAGAAGTGAGGAAAGAGTGTAGATATGAGCAAGCTTACATCTAGTGTCAGTGTTTCTAACAGATGGGAGTGAGGGAACAGAGGCCTGGGGCATGCTGGCCTGCTGGCCAGAGACCGTAGCAGAATTATCTAGCATCTGGATGATCCTTTTGGTGATGATGAACCAACGTACCCTATTATATATGAATTTCTCCATATCTTTGGCTACTAGGGTTGACATAAGAATAGAATTCACAGTTGGCTTTATGAGAATTGACACTTGGGTAGCTGTGAGAAGTCAGAGGGAAGAAGAAATCTTGGAAAGCGCGGTGCTGAACGATGGGCGCCGGGCTCTGAGCTGAAGGGCCGAGGCACAGTTTCAGTGTGTACGTGGCGCGCTCGAACAAGCAGACGAGCAAGTGAAGTCGAGTGGGGGTTGGTGATTGGGAGGTGGAGCTCCCATGGCGCAGCGGCACATGCTGCAAAGGAGCGAGGTATGGCCTTGGGCGCAGTCGGCACGGGAGTGACAGGAGGAGCTAGGGAAGGTGGAGGAACTGGGAGGTGAGGCCACCCAGGACCGTGGCTGGGCGGCGTGGGGACAGACTCAGCTGGTGGCCAGAGTCTTTGAGGAGGAAGTTTGGCAAATCGGCCCCTAAGAGGTATCTGCTAACCTGTAGCTGTTGCTGATCTGTGACAGGAAGCAGGGACAGCAGTGTGCACTGCACGAGTCCTGACTGCTCGGAAGCCACCTCTACCGGGCAGCAGTCTCAGGACGCACAGGAAAAGGAAACATGTCCCAGTTTAGCTGAAGCGGCCGTGTGGGGAATGATAAAGCAAACTCCTGAGTGCGTTCTCGTGACGTACCAGGTACCTGAGACGTCAGAATGCACGTTAGGAGACCCACTTTTATGAGTTTTATTTAATGATTTCTTAAGTATGTTGTTTAATACAAAATGATTTTCAAATTGTGTTTTTATACATGCCCCTATAGAACCAGATTTTCACATTCACTCATTTGAAGTCAGATGATGAGTGGGCCTAGGACAGTGGCCACGGTGGCGGTGCCACACACACGCTCGGGTCCACACTGAACCCATGTGTGCATCGTGAGTCCAGAAAGCAGTTAGCGCTTCCAAGAGGGCGCACAAGTACCAGAACTTCCGCACTCTGCAAGAGAGGAGCGCAGGGAAATCTGTTGCCTCTCGAGCACTGTGCAGATGCTTTCCACCAAGAAAAAGTGCCCTGGCTTCACCCGTTGACAAAGGGTGGATGCGGTTATTTTTTAATATGCGCATTATATATTAGCAAGAGATAGAAAGCATGTCGAGGGACGCCTGGGTGGCTCAGTTGGTTAAGCCTTCGGCTCAGGTCATGATCCCAGCGTCCTGGGATCGAGTCCCACATCGGGCTCCTTGCTCCGCAGGGAGCCTGCCTCTGCCTCTGCCTGCCGCTCTGTCTGCCTGTGCTCGCTTGCTCTCTCTCTCTCTCTCTGACAAATAAATAAATAAAAAATCTTTAAAAAAAAAAAAAAAAGAAGAAAGCATGTCGAAAGCCCAGAAGTGCTTTTCTTGGCTGACAGAAGAGCCCTGTGCCTTACTCGGGACGAAGGCTGCTCGTTTGTCCTCAGGGTGGCAGAGGCTGTACTGAGAGGGGACCGGGAGCAGCTGGCCGGCCTGCGGGGGCGGCTCTCACGTGGTCAGAGGGAGGAGCTGGCCAAGGCGCACTCTTGGATTCAGAGCCAGACCGTCCCTCAAGGAATAGACATCCAAGTAAGCACCGGGACAACAGCTGTCCTGTGTGATGTCTCTCTGTGCCAGGCAGTGCCCGAGGCACTTAATATGCGTTGCGCCACCATCCCGCTGAAAATTACCGCCCGCACAGACGCTTCTGCCTCACCAACGAACAGCAAAGTAACGTGTACAGATGTTAAGTCATTTATATACGGTCGCACAGTCCCCCCGATCTTGAATACAGGTCTCTTGGAGTGCAAGTGTGCTTCCTGGTCGGAATGCTGCAGGGCACCTGCTTTGGTGTATGGCCGACGGGGAGGCGGCGAGTAAGAGATGTGCACTTCAGACACACCCGTGTGTTTGAACAGAGTTCAAACTCAAGACGTGGGGTTCACACTGGAGGTAGTATTCCTAGCTAGCAGGACTTTCCACGAGGCCCGGGGGCTTTGGCTGTTAGGAGATCTTCTCAAGGGGCGCGCAGGCGAGCGGCCTGGCCAGTGGAGCTCTGGTTTGCCCGTGGTCCCCGCGGTGGCTCTGTGGAACCGTTGCGACACTTGTACCAGGAATGAGGCCTGTGTTCCCTCAAGTGTCAAGCTGTGGATGTGGGAGGTGACAATGTGGGAAGTTAAAAACTATAGCGGAGAAGAAAGCTGGGTGTTCAGAACAGTGTGGTGTTAAGGCTTCTGAAGTAAACAGGAGCTGGGATCCCCGCCCCCGACCTTTTTAAAGAACAGAAGGCATTCCTGCAGCTGGCGTCTGGTTAGATGTGGCATTCCCGAAAAGCAGGAGCTGAGCCTGCTCCTCATTTCAAGTGTCTTCGTTCTTAAAACAGTATTTTTATGCTTTTTGAATGGAAGAATAAATGAATGAGCCCCAAAGTAATTTAAGCAACGATTGTGTGAACAATTGTCCTGTTCCTCCTAACAACAATTAGGAATGACCTGTCACATGGCTCTTCTTAGACACACATTGAATAAACTGGGGACTAGACGTAAGGTACCTGGCCGGCATTTTACTGATTTAAACCTTCCAGATGACATTACGTCATGCTGCCCACTCTTGTTCTTTCTCGGAGGGCTGTGTCACTTGTGAAAGCCAGGACTCGCTGGGCGACACCGTGGAACCCTGTGGTCAAGCTCCAGCAGCGAACAGCAGACGAGTGGCCATGGAGGCGCCCTCGAGGGGACCCGCTCGACAACCAGACCTTCTTGTGCGGCTCGTTAAACCCCCGCTCTATGGGAGGGACGGTGTTGTGAGAAACAAAGTCTCCTCATTCCTCATAGAAAAAAAAAAAAAAAAAACCGACTCTAAGTGACCATGAACTTATCACTGAATATTACAGTTTTCCCTTCTTGATTTTTTAATAGGCATTGTCCTTCTGAAGCAAGCGCCATATATCCAGTCTTTTATGTCCATGTGCCGGGGGTGTTCAAGCCATCAGTTAGGTGTTTTTTCTAGTTCTGCTGTCCTCCGAGGAGATCGGATGGCCTTTAGAGAGGCGTATGCTCAGGCGACACCCAAAGTCCACGGTAGTCACAAGCACAGCCAGAAATAGCCCCCAAACTTGGCCACCTTCATTTCCTTCTGGTGTTACAGAAATTACTTTCCCTGTGAGAGGACTTGACATCCCACCTGCAGGCCGTCTACTTTTCAGAATGGTTCCCAGAAATGTACTTTCCTCTGGTCCTCGTGCAGCTCGGCATTTCCCTCCGTAATTCAGATGAAACGTTCTCCTTTGCCCACAACACGAGTCACTTCGTTCAGTATCTACCAGTAGTAACAAATACCACCCATCGGTACACTGGAAGCACCTGCCTGTTGGGGTTGGATTTTGAGCTTTGTTCTTGTAGACGCCTTTCCTTTTAACTTTCCACCTCCCACTGAAGTTCCCAAAGTCCTACCCTAACAGTGAATCTACTTACCATGAGCTTATTCCTTGGAAAGTTGAAGTTAGCTTTTGCATGTGTGACGTGCAAACTGAGAGAGCTCCTTGCTCAACCAGTGGTATTCCCCTTTCTGATGTTTTTGTTTTTAAAATAATGATTGTAAAAAGTTTCAGAAATCATGTAAAAAATAATTATTGTTCTTTTATGCTTCAGTGTTTTAATGTTGTCTCACCCAAAATTAAGAGTTAACTCTTTCCAACCAGGGGAAAACACACACAAGGGGTTTGGCCATCTTTGCCGGAGGTCTGTAAGTGCCATGAAGGGCTGCGTGGGGACAGCAGCGGTCCACGGGGACAGCAGTGGCCTGTGGGAGCTCTGCCGTCCTCGCAGGGGTGCAGAAGCAGTCAGAGATCAGTGCTTCCTACGCGGCCATAATTGTGTCTTCAAAGAAGTGAGTGGGTTGTTTACTTGATAAGTTGGCTCCCTGTTCTTCAGAGAAGTCCGTGGTTCCTGCCCGGACTCTGGATGGCGTGTGACCCACACAGATCAGGAAGAGGACCAGAAGCCAGTAATGGAGCAGCAGTAACCTTTTATCTTTTAACTAACAGACTAACTGAGCTTTCTTTTTTTTGTTTGTTTTATTTTGTTGTTTTGTTTTTTTGTTTGTTTTTAAGAAAACACTCTTCCGGGGCGCCTGGGTGGCTCAGTGGGTTGAGGCCTCTGCCTTCGGCTCAGGTCATGATCCCGGAGTCCTGGGATCGAGCCCCGCATCGGGCTCTCTGCTTAGCGGGGAGCCTGCTTCCCCTCTCTCTCTGCCTGCCTCTCTACCTGCTTGTGATCTCTGTCTGTCAAATAAATAAATAAAATAAAATAAAAAGATTTAAAAAAAAAGAAAACACTCTTCCTCCTTTCAAGTTTTGTACTTTTTCATAAAAGTGTATCATGATAATGATTAGGAGACTTGACCTTTTTTTCTGTGATTCCGTGTGACTGCTGGGCCCTGACTCTCAGTTCCCGTAGCTCGGGTTTCCTTTCTAAGATGGGTTTTCCTGGAAGGCAGTTCTGTGCGTCCGAGCCATTTTCAGATGCTGAGCTGTTGCATGCAGGTGTTGCGGCGTTAGGACAGGGGAGCTCTCCTGCTCTGCTCGTCCTGATGGCTGAGCGATTTCTGAGCCCTCATCGTGGCGGTCAGGTGGTGTGGTATTTTTGCCCTTGTTGAGAAATCAAATTTTAAAAAACTAACCAGCCCGGATATTGTCCATCAGTGTACTCCTTGGGACCTTCTGCAGGGACAGAAGTTTTAATTTGCACGAATCAGAAATGACACGTGGCTGTCAGAGGTCACGCAGCTTGTACCTTGCGTTCTCCATCATGGAAGCACCTCTTTTTCAGTCTTTCTGGCGTTGGTTTTATCTCACTTTGCTGATCTCTTTGCCCTAGCACACATTTCATGGAGTGCACTGGCGCCGGACTCGGTATGGAACTGGTGCTCGCCGTAGGCAGGCCTGTAATTCCGCTTATAACTTTCACATGGTGACAAGTAGATCCGTTGGCGGATGTAGGGGTTGGACCGGGCCGCTCGCACTGCTGGAGCGGGGAGGAGGCTCAGCACTGACGCGAGGGGGCTGTACCCACTTTTACACTTCGTTGTGCAAGTTTATTAGCTTTTTGTATTAATAACTACAGGAGTGGATCATAAAAATGTGTGTTATAGGCTTTGATGTTTACACAAATATTACCCCAAAGACTGCATTTTCTTGGGCAGGAGGGAGGTCAGGATTTATGAAAAACAGAAAGGGGTGTGAACAGAGTTGTTTTACAATTAAGTAAAACTTCATTATGATTCTCCAGGTAAACTTAATCTAAATTGAACTTTCGTTTCAGCTGAATTTATAATTAGTTATATGAACTTACTTGTTTTTAGTGGCTATTAATACTTCAATCAGGTATCTTTTTCAAGTAAAAACAAATCAGCTGTGTGCACTAGAACCTGAGGTATTTTTGCCCTGTGCCAATTAACCTTTGGCCTGAATCTGTACTTTTTTATCATCATGAAATGGTTCCTAAGATGCACGGCAAGGTGCTCAGGTGAACGTTGGTTTCTCAGCAGCACCGTGTGTGCCGCCGCGGCGTCTGGGCTCGTGCTGCGCGGGCAAGGCCATCCCCCCGGAGCCCGCGGGCCGCCCGCGTCGGTGCCGCCGCTGGACCGCCTGACTCGGACTTCGGTGTGGACGCGTCGTGCGTGATGCCCTAGAGCACACGGGTGCTTCGCCAAGTGTGTGCGACACTTCGTGGCAGCAACGGAGTCTCAGAGTTCAAATGCGGGTGGAGATGCCGAAGCCCAGACTAGACGTTAGAGGCTTCGGGTCCGTGGCACCTTTCCGTGGCACAACAGGAACCCCGGGAGGAAGAAACAGCCGAGTGCCTGTCCCGTGGCCTGTCCCGTGGCGGGGCTCTAGCAGGAGCCGTTGCGGGCGCTTCCCGTGAATGTTGAACGTTCGCAGCCACCTGAGAGAGAGAGAGGGAAGCGTTGCTCGAACCTTCGCGTCGCAGCCCAGCCCGCGGCGGGGGACTCGCCCTGCGCGCCGGGGACAGGGATGCGAGCGTTCGAATCTGACCCCGGAGCCCCGTCTGCAGGGCTCATCGCCCCCTGCCCCTGAAGCACAGGCCAGGGTTCCCAGTTTCCCTCCCTGGAATTCCTCCGAGGCCCTTTCTGGTATCTTAAGTACAAGCAGTTTTGTGGAGCCAGCGTTGTGCGTCGGGGAACGAGCACAGCTTCGTTTCTACAGCGCGAGGTACCAGTGTTACCACAGCCACTTAATGTCCACATGGTCCCCAAGGGGACGCGTCCATTCTTCGAGCTTGAGACATCTTGCCCTATAGATTTGCCCTTGAGGTCTTAAATCCAGGAAGTGGAAGCTTTTCCTTTTTTTTTTTTTTTAAAGATTTTATTTATTTCAGAGAGAGCGGGCACACACACGCGCTCCTGCAAGGGGCAGGGGCAGGGGGAGAAGCAGGCTCCCCACTGAGCACGGAGCCCTGGGGGACCTAGAGCTTGATCCAGGGACCCTGGGAGCATGAACTGAGCTGAAGGCAGCCGCTTAACTGACTGAGCCCCCCAGGCACCCCACTGGCTTTTTTTTTGTTTAAGATTTTATTTATTTGATAGATCACAAGTAGGCAGAGAGGCAGGTAGAGAGAGGGGGAAGCAGGCTCCCTGCTGAACAGAGAGCCCGATTCCGGGCTCCATCCCAGGAACCCTGAGATCATGACCTGAGCCGAAGGCAGAGGCTTAATCCACTGAGCCACCCAGGTGCCCCCCCCCCCACTGACTTTTAAAAATAATAACATAAGTTATTTTTTTTAATTTTTAAGAATTTATTTATTTGATAGACAGAAGTCACAAGTGAGCAGAGAGGCAGACAGAGTCAGAGAGAGGGGAAAGCAGGCCCCCCGCCGAGCAGCAAGCCCCATGCGGGACTCGATCCCAGGACCCTGGGATCACGACCTGAGCCGAAGGCAGAGGCTTTAACCCACTGAGCCACCCAGGCGCCCCCATAAGGTGTTATTTTTAAGGTGGAGAGGACATGGAGGTAAGATAATGTTTAAACAATTTGTAGTTTAACTCTCAACTAAATTTTACTTTTGCTTCTGTTCACTTACTAGCCTTACTTTTTAAATTTTCACAGAACTCAAGGATAAATTGATGGAAAGAAAAGTAACAAATTTTCAGGACACATTTATAAGTAAAATGACCACTCATGATATTTACAAAACATAGAGGATTTATTTTCCAAATAATAATGAACAGGATATAGTTTGCTTCGGTTTTTTTTCTATACTATTTTTAAATCAGGCATTCTTGTTTTTAACTTTCTAAGATGGTTATTTTTGGGTTGACTAGTAGATGTTCATTTCACTTCAGACACAGTATTTCCAGAAGCATTCAGAAGAAGACCCACGCTTCTTATCTTGTTTCCTGTATCTGGCCAAAAGATGACTCAGGAAAATGTTAGGATCTTGTCCAGAGGAGGCTTGAAACTAAATCCACAAACAAACAGAAAAACATAGGTTATCGATGAATTAAGACCCCTACAAGAAAGCGGAACCGTAGTTAAGACTTAGGACCTCTGAAAAGTGTCTTCTCTGTCATGGGGTGTGTAATTGCACTAGGAACCTGGAGTGTAGTCGTTCTGGAAGGGGGTCCGTCCCCCTAATTGCCGTGAAGTTCCCCAAGCCCTCACTGACCCCGTTGAAATACTTGGTGAGTAACATGTTCTGTCCATGTATTATCTTCTTTGTGAAACAGATCTTGTATTTCCCCTGAAATGAACTTCTCTTGAAGTGTGGACCCTGAGTCTTGTCGCTACTGCAGAACGGCACGAGCAGATCCTACTAATCACCTTCGTGATTTTAGAATCTTTAGCCGTAATCCTTCTACTCAGAAGAATATAAACCTGTGAATGGTGACTTTTACTTTGTCGCCTGCAGACACCACACGGCCCCTGCTGGGTGGTTTCGCCCCGTTGGGATCCATCCCTGGGATGCAGTGTGTCCGGTGTATTTTTACAAGGATGCTAGTGGGTACTACACCAAAAAAGATGTCTCTGGCCAAAATGTTTGGGAAGTTCTTGATTAAAGTTAAATAAGTTTACCTCGGGATTTCCTGGAGGTTTCGGTGTGCTGACATACACACAGCATCACTGAGGCTGGAGAGGTTAGAACAGTGGGCACGGTCGATTGGCTGCACTTAGAGTTTGGAGGTGTTGGTGATGATGGTCAAGTGCAGACTTGCCTTTCGGCATCGGAGGCCCTCAGGGAATTGCATGCCATTTCTAACCTTCTACCATTATCACTCACCAGTTCCCTATCCCCGAGTACGGTCCGTGCCCTGCCCTCTATCACCCATGCTCCACCTGCGTGTTTGAGCACAGCGCTCTTCCACTTAGACCCTATACCCAGCGGCTTGAATGTGCATACGAGTCACCCGTGGTTCCTGCTAGGACGGGGATCTTGACTCTATACGAGATTCTGCATTTCTCGTGAGCTTCCCAGTGACACCAGGGCTGCTGGCCCCTGGGCCACGTGTGGGGCTGATGAAAGAGCTCGCACAGGGATGACAGGAGAGTAGGGACCTTATCTATTGTTCATTCCCTTAAACTTATTACACAGTAATTTTTATCCAAAACAGGCTCTGGGCAAATGCTTGTGGTCACATTTAATACGAATCAGAATTTAGAAAAAGTAATGCTTTGAAATAACACCGATTGGCCAGTTACTTGAAGGGATGATTTCCACCCAGGACATTACCCAGTTCAAGAATTCAGGATCCTCTAAAGTCAGGGTATAAAATGCTTCACCTAACCGTCATAAATAGAGTCACTTACGTTTTTCATACTTCCTCTAGTGTTAGCAGTGTCGGTACCGAGACCTGGAAAACAGTATTTGGAAACCATTCATCATCAGATCTGTGATTTCCGGTTTATGCTTGGTTTTCTTAGAATATTACTAAGTCACGTCTAATTTCTGATCTTCCTGTTTTCACACCGCAGCGATGTTTCCTTGAAGGCCGCTGGGCAGGGCCCTTGTTCTTTCTTGCTGACGGGAGTCCACAAAGGGCGCTGCATTCTCCCCAAGAAGTTAGCAACTCAGTAGTTTATTGGAAACATTTTAAATGAATGAACTTCTTTCTAGTAAAAGGTTCCATTTGGGGGCGCCCGGGTGGTTCTGTCAGGTAAGGGTCAGACTCTTGTTTGGGCTCAGGTCCCGATCTTGGGGTCAGGCTCTGCGCTCAGCGTGGAGCCAGCTAAAGGTCTTCCTTCTCCCTCTGCCCCGCCCCCCCCTTCTCTAGGAAGGAAAAAAAGGCCTCATTTCATTTCCGGAATGTCCCGGGAATTTGTGTCTGTGCGTAGAGTACCGTCAGAGAAAACAGTAAAAGCGGACAGTTTATTGGTGGCCGTGTGCGACTGTGGGGAGCCGTTTACCTGGCCCGTCTCACTGCCTTCACAACAGCTCTCTGAGGTGGTGTTTGTCCAGATCCCGCCTACTGATAAGAAACTGAGGTACCAGGTGATTAAGTAGTTTGCTTAAGACTTTAGCAAGAGGGAAAGCAGAATTTCAAATTGCACTCACTGGAAACTGGGATAACACCCTCCTTCCCCTCCATATAAATCCGTACAGGAAATATATATATATGTGTTTATCTATATATATAAGCTGGGGTGGCAAGGAGAGCGCGATGCTTGCAAGGAGTTGGTACGAAAGAGAAACACAAGATTGCAGAGCAGTCTTGACGCCAGAAGGGGAGAGTGTCGGGCAGTTTATTAGTCTGTTTCATAGGTCATCTTTCTCTTCCAAAACAGGTTTTTCCCTCGTCTAGTGGAGGAGAATAGAGAGTAACTCAGTAGCAATAAAGTCAGACCACCGATCATGCAAGAGTTCTTTTACCTGTCTTCCTGAGACCATCATCCCTCTCTGCCCCTGACATCTCCAGCAGCATCTGCAGGAGGGACGCTCTTCCCAGTTCATCCAGAGCTGATCTCGCATCTCCATCAGGTGCTACATAGAGTAAAACAGAGGTCAGCAAGGCTGTTCATCCTCCAATTACCTGTTCCCTATTGTGTTCAGGGGGGCTCTGGGGCAGGGAGGGAATACTAGGGAAGCCTCCAGTGCTGTGTTCGTGAACTGTCATTGGTATCTCAACAGAGAGGTGGGGAGGCTACGGTCCGATTTGCAAGCCGGCAGCACAGAAAGTCAAGAGGAGGGCATCTAGTTCTGACTCCACACCGTTGCCCAGCTGCTCAGCCGCCCCAAATAGAGCAGAGGCTGAGCCCGCTGAAAAATGTTTCCACTGGAAAAGTGGTTCTCTTTT
>ML099998.1:0-13151 GCA_003697995.1 Taxidea taxus jeffersonii
GGAGATGGAAAAAGAGGAATCGAAGAAGACTTAGGTTTCTAAACAAAGCAAGTGGGGAAAGTTGGTTCCGTGGACCTAGATAAGGAATCAGGCGGAAGAGCACACTTATAGGAAAGAATTTCAATTTCCAGTTTTGGAAATGCTGAATTTAAGATGTCTATGAGGGGTACCTGGGTGGCTTGGTGGGGTAGGCATCTGCCTTCAGCTCGGGTCATGATCCCAGGGTCCTGAGATTGAGTCCTGCATCAGGCTTCCCATTCAGTGGGAGGTCTGCTTCGTCTCCCTTTGCCCCTACCCCTGCTCTGCTCTCTCTCACACTCTCTCTCAAATAAATACAATCTTAAAAAAAAAAAAGATGTCTATGGGACAGCAGAGGAAATGTCCATTGGGCATTCAATAGAGAGATCTGGCCTGCAACTGGAGATTTAGGGGATTCACGGCACAAACAAGGACATTTAAACCAGTAGAGGACATGAAATCATTTGTAGGAAGAGGAAGAGAGAAGAGGAGAGAACTCAGAGGATACCAGCAGGCAGAGAGGATACTAAGAAAGATGCCCAAAAAGGATCCTGGGAACTTTAGCAGATGGAAGAGGGAGGCCGTCCACTAACAATGCTTCCAAGGGAGGAGAGATTTCACCCAGAACCCACTGTGTGCCTGCTTTCTGCTGAGGAGCTCACAAAGGCAAGACACCAGCTTGGCCCTCACGGAGCTTACGGGAGAGCTCCAGGACCTTCAAAATACTACCTGTAATGGACCACAATTCTGTTTTAGTTACCTCTTTCCTTTCTTCTTCTTTATGAATAAATAATTTTCACTTGTAATTTCTCTGCCCACCTCTGTCTTTGCTTACAGGGTAGAGGCTGTGCGATCCCAGGGTTTCAAGCCTTGTGTAGGCAGCAGCCCTGCTGAAACCATTATCTTGGCCAGACCAGGTCAGACCAGATGTCCTGTGTCGCCGTCCAGCCCTGCGGAGCTTCCTCCCAGGCTGCTGTGGCACATTGCTTTGGCCAGCCAGTATTTTAAGAAGTGAGTCAAAACCTCTGGCCAGGAAGGAAGGAAGTGTTGGAGGTTGCCACTAATTTAACGATCTGGGGCATTGCAAAAGATACATGGATTTCAAGTTAACTTTAAAGCATGTCTTGTTTTGCAACAATGTGCTGTACATGTCAGGGTACACAAGAAGCTATATTTGTGAAATTCCACTGATCAAAGAGAGCCACATGTTGGAAGACTGGGTGGGAACTAATGGATGGGAGCACAATATTTGTCCACACTCTCGGAGGTGTGGTGTAGAGCACTACCCCTGCCGCCAAATCCTCCCCCACTGTGACGAAAGGGCACAACATTGCCAATCTGCAAAAAAAATGCTCCCAACAGCTCCCTCTGTGGATTAGACAACTTTGTCCCAAAATCAAAGGCAGGGCTAGTTGCCCTATGATAGCTCTTCTCCCCCGTTCTCCTGAGGCTACCTATTCTGTGTATAATCTGGACAGTTATTTTTGGTACTGGGCAAGAAAATCTGAGTGCCAATGAAATCCAGTTTAGTTAACTTATAGGTACGTAGTAATGAGTGATGAAGATGATTGTGAAGGAAGGGCAAACACAACCCTAATACTTAATGGATCAGGCATTGTTTTAAGTAGTTTACATGCAATAACTTAATCCTTGCAAAAACCACAAAAGGTAAGTGTTATTATTAGCCAATTTAACAAATGAGGAATCTGAGACAAAGCAGCTGGGTGGAAGACTGGATTGCTGTGGGGGGGGAAAAAAAGCCAAAAAGTATGTTTTTGGAGTATTGGAAATGTTCCACAGCATAATTGTGATAGTGCTTACATGATTGTATCCATTTGTTAAAATCTGCCAAATTGCATACTTAGGGTCAGTGAATTGTACTGTATATAATACATCAATAAAGTTAATTAAGAGAAGGAAAAATGAGGAATGCTTCCAAGAAGAGGTAGCAAAGAGTGGGGAACGAGGCCTTACTAGCTAGGTGAACTCAACAAAGTACATAACGGCTTTATGTTTCTATTTCCCATACGTATAAGGTAAGAATGATAATACCTAATCTGCAATAAATATCAGGTTTCTTCTTTCTTTCTTTTGTCCCTGTTCCATACTCTCCGACTGAGCCAGCTATAAATGAAGCCTATCATTTATGGGTGAGATAGGGGTGCTTGTTACAACCCTTCTTCCCAAGGCTGTCAGATGGAAATAGTTTTCCCTATAAAGGAGAGTTTTCTCCTCTGTAGATAAGAAGACTCTCATACATGATTGAGGAAGCCCAAATTGACACAATATTTTCAGAGTGGAATTTTATAGTACGTGACAAAGTTTAAGCCCACATGTTTTTCCTTAACAACTCACTTCTATAAACCTGTTACAGAAGCGTTGGCAAAAAATTGCAAGCATATCTCCATAGGACGCACATGGAAGCTTTGTAAGAGCAAAATCAAAATCAATCTCAGGTTTCATTCAGTGAGTTGTGAGACCTCGACTCCCTGGAATTCAAGGTGCTGACAGGCAATGTAAATGAGATATGTGTATACTGACATAGGGCGACCTACCCAACATATTGCTAAGAGAAAAATCTCTGTGTAAAGCAATATGCATGAAATGATACCATTAAAAAAAGAAAGTGTGAGGACGAGCTTGCCAGTTGTTTTTCAGTATCCCTGCTTTATTTCATTTGGTGATAGAATTCTGGTCTCCTGCCACTCCTGTCCATTTTAAGTGGGCACCTAAAGACTACATTAGCTTGGGTGGGCATAAAGACTGCAAGAGGCAACGTAGCTCAATCCTACATTTACATGGACAAAATGTACCAAAAAAGCTCCTTTTTAGCCAGGTTTGGCAGAGGGTCTAAATTCTGGCTAATGGGATGTGAGCAGAAGCAACACACACAACTAAATGGTCACATCCTTCAAAAGGAAGTTTGTTGTCATTCGCGTCCCCCGTTCCTTTCCTGCAGCTGGACCCCAGAGATACATTTTAATGCAGACAAGGACCCCCTCTAGGAGATGAAACTTCATGGAATGAAGGTTACCTGCCCAGTCCTCTAACTGCTTCTAGAAAGAGGAAGAAACTTCTATACTGCTTGTGCCATTGTAGACTGGAGTTTCTATTACAGCAGCTAATTCTATATCCTAAGTAACACAGTCTGGGTGCATAGTCTTACCACTACTGATAATCATAATTACATCTGGTGCTTATCATGTACGAGTCACTGCTCCAGACGCTCCACGCGCCGTAACTTGTTTAATCCTCACAACGACCCTGTAACGTGAGCTCCCTAATTGTCCCTATTAAGACACAAGGAGGTCAAGAACTTGCCCAAGGCCTTCCAATGAAAATGGCAGAGCTGGGACATGCACTCCAGAGGCTACGTTCCTAATGTAAATCCCAAATTACCTCTGGATATGGAATATACACATGGGGAAGGAGAAAGTTTCCTTTTCATATTATACATTTCTGAATGTTTGAACTTTTTATAACAGTCAAGCATTATTTTTCTAATTTATAAAAGAAAGGATTTTTCCTAAATCTAGATATTTTGGTGAAAAATAACCACCATGAAGAGTGGTACCATTAACTTAAAACACAACTTTAAAAAAAAGAAAAAAAATTCACTTTTCAGGCCCAATTGCTCAGCCTCAGAGAGATCAGGAAAGCTGCCATGTGGTGAGCCCTACCATTATAAGACAGTGGCAAAGGATGGGTCTGATGCAAAGATAGCAGAATAGGTCTGAAAATACTCTGTAAGATGGGCCAAACTAGCCAGCCGATGCTGCTGTCCAAACAACCAGTTGGACACGTATCTCATTTTTCATCATTTGTTTTGCCATAATATATCTTCAGTGTAAACCTAGAAAGGAAGAAAGACCCCTCAGTCAACCACTCCTTCCTTGAGAGGGTCTCAAGAGTAGAGTCTCTCTTTACATTTGTAAATATTTAGCCCTCTAGTTCCTGGAAGAAAATGAGTCTTGACTTTCCTAAATCTTCCTGTGCTGCATAACAACCCTGTGGGGAGTGTGCACTGAGCCAACATGCCGCACCATATTTGAACTGAAATGAGCGGCCTGCTGATTGTTTTAGTTTCCACTCTTGTCACTGGAATGAAGGGTATCAGGTCCACGCAATTACTGGGTTTGCAAGACTAAAAGGACTCAGGAGTTTCTGTCCATTTACTTATCTGCAGAGATTCCAGGCTTAAAGGAAATGTGTGTGCATTACACACAACCCCATGTAAGCCCCAAAGCCAGCAGATTTTAAGTGAAAGGTGCATTTTGCACCTCAGACCACTTATAGAAAATATTTTCTTTCATATTAGGTTAAAAAAATCTACCCATAATACATTATGTCCCATTTTCATTTTTTTCCATTTTTAAAGATAATATGTTATTAACAGTTTCATAACCACAGTATTTTACTCATTTGCTTTTTTTCCCCTTTTAACAATATGACAATCAGCTGTGTTTTTTTCTTAGTATTATCTGTGGAATAATGTCTTCTGAGTGAATGAAGACTCCACTGTGTGGGCAGCAATGAAAAATTGTGCTTGTTTTAAACATATATCTATAGCTATCATTTCCCTCCCAGGACCTTTCTGAAAACTGAGAGTAATGATGTGGTCTCCCAAGTGGTATTTGATGCTAATACCCCAGGTTCTGTTACCTAGTTAGCTCATGTTCTCCTTAAGGAGACTTTGCTTTGAGCAAGATAGGTTTTGCTCAAAATTGGTTCCGTGTGGTAAGAATTTCATGAGCACCTACTATGTGCTTTGTTCTGTGGTAGGACGTAGAAGTAAACCAGGAATAGTGAGTCTAGTAAGGAAGAAGGATTCTCTTTTTTTATCAACACAATGACAAGGATATAAAAGTGATACTATTCCAAGGCATGAGTGATAAAATCTGTCTTTTTTCCCATCTTTTAATTAGTTTATTCATATAATTTAAAATAGATGTTGATGGTTTTCAACTACTATTAAACTTAGATTTCTCTCATTACTTTTCAGAGAGTTGTGTAACATTTTAGAATGCCAACATTTATGATCCTCTGGATGTTACATACTTTGCTACTATTCACATTTATCATCAAAGCTTTGTGTTTTTTTCCTTTTGTTTTTACAGAGAAGATAAACTTGTATTTTACTTTGTCCAAAAAGGGGAACAGAAATCACCTTAATATAACATTGCCTTTCCTGTCGTTGCAGTCACAGTCCATCAGCAGGCCAGAAAAGTCATCCCATTCCTGCGGCAGGTGCTCGTGAATGGGGAAAGGGGCCAATCTTGTGGCTGTAGCATCTAACAGCCTCTCTGATGTGGCAGGGCTGGATGACACCACTGTTAAGCCTCAACACCACAGGCCACAGTGCTCTTTCTTCTTTTCCTTTGGTTGGTTTTAGCTGACTCTTGTCCAGCTCCATTCCCTAGGGATCCTGATGTGTTGTTTGTTTTGTTTTTTTTTTTTCTCTGAGTGCTGCAACCCAGATGATGGAGCTGTTCGTGTAGGAGGAGGTGTGTTCTCAGGAGACTCTAGGTAGAACTTCATACAAGACCCCTCAGCAGAGTTGTGATACTGAATGAAGGTTGCAGAATGGCATGTAAAGGGGTCGCCTGCCTTGGTTACCATGCCCTGCCTCACAAGAAGAGACAAGCCCACTAATTGTGCCACTGTTTCATTTGCAAAATATACCCCAAAAATGTGCAACGAGGTATGCAGTTTTGTATAACTGTCTTTTGAAGCATACAGGCATACCATTACTTCCAGGTTGTGAAACACAATTGGTTCCAAACATGCATATTTTAGATGATAAAGAAATGATACCCAAAAACTAGTCATATTGTAAAAAAAACCCAACAACTCTCTGTTCTAACATCTTAGAATAATATTATACTCACATAAAAGTCTTAATGCCTGACTTGGGACATAGGTTTCCACCCTTGGTTACACCTCCAGGTGCTCAAAAGCAGGAGGACCAAAGATGGGAGGCGAGGAGCAGATGGCCTTGCATAGTCTTCAACGAGTTCCTCAGTTGATTTAAGGGTGTCAGGCTACTTTTCTTCTTCATTTGTATAAAACGTGCCAATGCCCACTTCACAGGGTTGTACCGCTCATGACAGAAGTTCGACGAGTGTTACTTGGTACCGCCAGTGGATTTAGACCAGTACCCCCCACGCCAAGCCGGAAAGCTAACCACCAGCAGCTCCTACCAGTGGGTTATGGCCAGCCTCACCTCACCACAGTCATCCTCCTGGGGAAGGGGCGGTTTGGGGACAGCTGGTAAAATTGGGGACACTTGCGTTGCCCAGCATCTAGCGTGTGGGGGCCGTATTTGTGGCTAGCCATTCTGCACCAAGCGAGGCAGCCTCTCAGGGAACCATACCCAGCGGCAACAGCACAGACTGTGAGAGGCCCTGAGTTTCTGAGGGGAAGCTGGTCCAAAGGACCCTCGCTTTCCAGGATTTGGCAGGCAGCCAGCCATCTGTCGGCATTTAGGACTATACCTTACCTACGTGATGTGGCCTCATGGACTCGCAGCTGGCCAGGGATCCTCAAGCGCAGGGACAGGCAGAAGGACGTAGCCTGCCAGGAGCCCCTAGCCATCCACCTGCCCTATCAAGTCTGTCTTCTAGGAGACAGAAGGGCAAAGAAAACCCGAGAGAGGAAGCAACTGAGCAGGATTTGAGAGAAGAACAGGAGATCGCACAAGGCTGGGATGAGAAGGGGTGCAGCTCAGCACAGAATGGCTAGAGCGGCCCCTGGCAAGTGTGGCTTGAGAGGCGGGGAGGGCCTCATGGGCCGTCCCCGAGCTCGGGCTTGTTCTGGTGCTCACAAGCACAGTCCTGGGGCTATCTCTGGGCTGTGACACACCTTTCGATAGTCTGTGGTAATGTTACCAGTGTGAGGGGCTGTGCCGTGTGGATGCAGATCTCAGGTTCTTGGATTCCGCACAAAAGATTTAGGTGAGATCCACGCTCAAACAAAGACAGCCAGAAGGCAGGTAGCAAGCACAGAGCCGTTTATGGACAGCACACTCGCAGAGTGGGAGAACCAGCAGGCCCGGGGGCGGCAACTGCACCATATACGCAGTCTATGTTTGCATAGACTACGGGTCATAGGTAGGGCAGTCTCCGACTGAAGTTTCCAATCCTCGAAGGGACTCCTACCAGGTGGCAGGGTAAGCTTTTAGTCCTACAAGGTTCTTGCCAAAATGGTCATGGCCATCTTCCTCCATGGAGGGGTGGAAACCACAATATAAATACAGTCTAACGAAGCGATGGGTTACCGTAGGACAGAGGCTGAAGAGGAGGCTGCATGCTCTGCATCTGTGGCTCTTGGTCTTTTAGGCCTGGGGTCTTGGAAGTCGCAAGGCCATGGTGTTGAGGGGTCTGGGAAGCCACAAAGTCAGGATGTTGTGTTCCCAAACTACTAATGTGCAACCTCTTAATCACCGTCCTTGCCTGCAGCTCATATGTAACTGCCTGCTCCAGCAGTAAGATTGTCTAAGAGTACGTGCATCATAATTGCATATTATATGCATACAAGCACAATCTATAATTATACATGTAAATATGAAGTAAATTTTGTATAAGGCGTATTTATATAAAACGAGTTTTTCATAGATAATCACGTTCAATTAAACACTTTTTTATTCTGAAATTATGTCACTCCTATGTTTTGGTGTTAAAATGTCTCATCATTAAGCAACAGTAACAATAAAAAGTTGGCAATTCAACATGGGCCCTCTCAATTTTTACTTAAAATCTCCCGGGTCTAGGGATTCCACAGTTCTGGGAGTCACTAAAAGAGACAAGAGGGGGACGCCTGGGTGGCTCAGTGGGTTGAGCCTCTGCCTTCAGCTCAGGTCATGATCTCAGGGTCCTGGGATCGGGGCCCCACATCAGGCTCTCTGCTCGGCGGGGAGCCCGCTTCCCTTTCTCTCTTTGCCTGCCTCTCTGCCTGCTTGTGATCTCTGTCTGTCAAATGAATAAAATCTTTAAAAAGAGAGAGAGAGCGACAAGAGGGAATCGGATTGTCCTTTCTGGAAGTTCACACTGGCAGTAGTTTGGAGGATGGGAGGTAGCAGGCCCACTGGAGAGAACTGGGGATCAAGACAAGAGTTAAGGAGGCCTGACTCCCAAAGTCAATTTCTATTTCTCTTTCAGCATAGAATGCACGCTCTCAAGCCTGAATTTTGGCAAGCCAAGCCACAGCTGACCTAGATGTGCCTGAAGATGCCCTAGAACAGAGTCACCTGCATTCCCTTCCTCTTGACTCGCACTGACTGGGGGACGGTGGGGAGGATGTGCTTTGTTTCCTTCCTTTCCCAGGAAGTGCTTTATTTTCCCTCCTCCAGTAGATATCCTGAAAACAACCATCCCAAACAACCAACCTTTTCTGTTGTGGTCCTTTCAAAGCCGGAACCTTTCAACTCTAACGGGAGAGCCTTTATTTTTTTCCTTCATTTCACATCTGAGAGGTTACCTGAATGTTCTAGTGGAGTTTTCTGTTCTCCCTTAGAACCAAGGCCCTAAGCTGCTAACTGCCTATATTCCTATCTCTGGTTAGGAGCAGTGACAGACAGCAGTGACAGGCCAAAAATCAGGTGGAATGACTCTGGACAGAGGCTGATATCAGATCCTTTCTGGTTTTATTGGGAGGAACAGAATGGAACCAGGCTCGGGACATGAGGCAGAGTTCAGGGACCAGGTGATACTCCTGAACATTCCTTAGCAACAGCTGCTCCTCTTCTCATATCCCAAACACCACACAAGTGCACATACACATGTGCACATGTACAACATATAAGTACACACACTGACCCCACCTACTACTCCCCTCTCTCCCTCTGTCTTTAACCTCAGCGGCCACTTCACATACAGGCATATTCTGACCTCAGGACCTTTGCACTGACTGTTCCCTCTGCCTAGAATACTCTTCCTCTGTACAGCGTCATGGATCATTCCTTGACTTTCTTTTAGTCTTTGCTCAATTGACATCTTTTTCATCAATGCTTTCCCTTACCATTCCTCCTTCCCTCCCACCATGTCTCCACTTTCTTACATTTTCCCCACAACACTACGCCTTTCTTACATATCATATAATTATATGTATTTTCTGTCTCCCTCAACCACGATGTAAGTTCCATGACAGAAGGAATGTGCATCTATTTCATTCAATGCTATATGCCCAATGCCTAAAACCAGGAGTCCGCAAACTATAGCCCAGGGCCAAATACAGCTCAACCTTAGTATCCGTATAGCCAACAAGCTAAGACTGTTTTTTACATTTTATTTTTTTTTAAGATTTTGTTTATTTATTTTACAGACAGAGATCACAAGTAGGCAGAGAGGCAGGCAGAGAGAGAGGAGGAAGCAGGCTCCCCGCCAAGCAGAGAGCCCGATGCGGGGCTTGATCCCAGGACCCTGGGATCATACCCTGAGTCAAAGGCAGAGGCTTTAACCCACTGAGCCACCCAGGCACCCCTGTTTTTTATATTTTAAAGTGTGAAAAAACACCCAAAAATAGAAATCATTGCTAGCTTTTTGGTGAGAGAAGCTGCTTTAAGAGTTGAGGACCTTACTAGGGCGCCTGGCTGGCTCAGTGAATACAGCATGTGACTTTTGATCTCAGGATTGTAAATTCAAGCCCCATGTTGGGTGTAGAGATTACTTTAAAATAAAAATCTTTTCTAAAAAAAGAGTTAAGAACATTAGTTCTTGGCCTACAAAGCGTAAAATATTTACTATTTGGCTCTTTACAGAAAGATTTTACCTATCCCTGCTCAAAACAATGTCCAGCACATAGTAGATCCTGAAGGAATAAAGGAATGAAAGAATGAATGACTACCATTTTACTTTCAGTTGCAAGAACTCAAGTAGGAACTATGTGGCTGTGTTTAGGAAGAATATAATTGTCAGTGTTATGTGGACTGAAGGGGAAGTACATGGGTTTTCTCTGGTTTATTCCAGGATATAGTAGGAAAGAGGAGGTATACATAGGACAAAGTAAAATAGGGAATAAATAATAGTGATATTATTATTTACTGGCAAGAGGGCAAGGAAAAATGAGAAGAAAGTATGAAACCAAGGCTTCACTATTCCTCATGGACGCTGGGATGAGCAATTCTAGCAAAGAAAATTGTCTACTCCATTTTGCCTAAAGAAATTCATTCATTAACTAATGTGTGCAAGGCCCTACACCAGGCTCTAGAGGAGAATTTAAAAATGATCGTCCAAATGCCATTTGACCACAGTCTTATGGACATATGTAGGGGGTCTCGGACTCTGGCCAGCATCAGAATCCCCTGAGTGCTTGTTAAAACACAGATATGGGGCCCACTTCTAGGGTGTCTGATTCGGTAGGTCTGGGGTAGTCATGAGAATGTGCATTTTAACAAGTTCCGAAATGTTGCTGATGCTGCTGGTCCCACATTTTTAGAACCACTGGGCTAGTTTCCTGTCATTAGAGAGGTCTTCCTCAAGTGGTTATTATTATCAGATGGATGCAGAATGGGATATAACAAGCAAATGAGTCAAATAAGAGTTATGTAACTGGTAGGGGTTCCTACCAGTGTTTGTGTTGGCTATACTCTGCAATGGCTACACAAACTTGGGTAGTTCCAAAGGAATCCATTTCTAGATCCTTAAGGTCTATGGCATTCCTTCTTTTTTTTTTTTTAAGATTTTATTTATTTATTTGGCAGAGAGAGAGAGATACAGTGAGAGAGGGAACACAGCAGGGGGAGTGGGAGAGGGAGAAGCAGACTCCCCACTGTGCAGGGACCCCCCCCTCCAATTCGGGGCTCGATCCCAGCACCCTGGGATCATGACCCAAGCCGAAGGCAGACGCTTAATGACTGAGCCACCCATGTGCCCCTATTGCATTCCTTCTTTAAAATGATGCACCTAGGAAGGCCTGGGTGGCTCAATCAGTTAAGCACCCAACTCTCAGTTTCAGCTCAGGTTGTGATCTCATGCATCATGATCTCATGGATCACATGGGGTGTGAGATCAGAGCCCAGTATCCGGCTTCATGCTTAGTGGGGAGCCTACTGGATGATTTTCTCCCTCTGCCCCTCCTCCCACTCAATCTCTCTCACTCTCTCTCTCCAAAATAAATAAATACATCTTTAAAAAATAAATAAATAAAATGATCCACCTATTTCTTGTGAGTCTTACCTATTTCAAAATAAAAGTTATTTTAAAAATGGGAAAAAGAATAGAACTATGTCACATTCTTAAAATAGAGGATACAAAAGTCATTTATAATACAATCATCCTAATGCATGTATCATTAGCATGTTGCTGATTTCCTTCCAGTCTTTTTTTGCCTGGGTGTATGTTCTTCCATAGTCATAAACATGCACAGACTTAAAAAGAAAACATGGCTGAGAATACTCGGAAATTTGAGGCGTCCCACTGTGCCTTGGTCTACTAGGGCGGCTTAAACACACTGGGCGGCTTAAACAACAGACGTTTATGTCTCACAGGGCTGGAGGCTGGATGCCCAAGATCACGGCATCAGCGGGCTTAGTTCCTCCCCGAAGGCTTTCTCCTTGGCTTAAAGATGGTTGCTGTCCTGATGCCTTCCAGCTTGGTCTTTTTTTCTGTGTGTGTGCACCCCTGGTATTTCCTGTGTGTCCGGATTTCCTCTTCTTATAATGGTCTATCCTAATGGCTACACTTTAGCTTATTTCTTTAAAGATCCTGTTTCTAAATATAGTCACATCTGATGTACTGGGGCTTAGGACTTCCACACATGATGTTCGGGGAAGATACAATTCAGCCCATACACGGTTTTCCTTTCCTAGCAATCTTTTCAAATTTACCCCCTCACACTTTACATAAGAAATGCATTCCCCTCATCCAAACCAAACCCTGCTTTGGTTCATTGACTCGGAGCATGAACACCTTCTGGGCACACTAGTGTGGTGGGGAGAAAGCCTGCAGCTTTCACTATAGATAATAAATCCATTTGCCCACCAAATTGTTTCTGAGTCTTTGGTAGAGGACGCGCTTATGTTGTTCACCTGACGTCTTTCTTCCTTCCCTTCCCATCACCAAAAAATACCTCTTTGCCCTCCATACCTCCTTAAGGCTCCCTTGTCTTTAAGAATTATTTTTTTCTTTCAAACCTGCCCTTGAATTTCATATTAATCTGATTCAGTCTGTAGTCAGACAATGAAAAGAGGGTTGACAGATATGATTTGAGGAGCTTTACAACTAAAATTAAAACACATTTTAAAATGGAGAATGAGAATAATATAGATGGAAGCAGAGGATCTAAGAACTTTAGCAAATTGCTTTCCACTCCATTGCCTCCAACAAATTGGGGAAAACTAACCAGCAGTGACCTTTTCAAATGACTTACGTTTATACAAACATTGCTCAGGATAAAAATTATCTAAAGTAGAATTATTCACTCTATCTAGACTAGACATTTCAATTAATATACATGTCACACCCATAAAATTCCTTGGGGTATAGGTTAAAAGTCCATGCTACCGGGGCGCCTGGGGGGCTCAGTGGGTTAAGCCTCTGCCTTCAGCTCAGGTCATGATCTCAGGGTCCTGGGATCGAGCCCCGAATTGGGCTCTCTGCTCAGCAGGGAGCCTGCTTCCCCCCTCTCTCTGCCTGCCTCTCTGCCTGCTTGTGATCTCTGTCTGTCAAATAAATAAATAAAATCTTTTAAAAAAAAAAGTCCATGCTACCCAAAGTGTGGTCTACAGACCAGAGCTAATCTATGGATTAATACCAGACTCAGCCAGGCAAGTACAAAATATGAGAGCAGCTGTGATTAGAAAGTTTTATAGCAATCTGATAGAGTGATTTTATGTCTGTTCAATCTAATAAATAATGTGAGATTTTGTGTTTTGAAATTTTTTAATTTTAATTGAATTTTTCATTTTAATTGGATTTTATAAAAGTATGAGTCCATGACAAATCGGGCGAAATCATTCACAATGGGCGGATTGAGAAGCACGCTTCCAGCTGTGCCCCTGCACTAGTATGTTAGTGATGGTGTAGGTGTAGATTCCTCTCTCTCATACCTTCATTCCAGACCAGATCCTATATAAGGGCTCCTGTCAGAGCGAAGTCCAGATCCAACCTGCAAGCATTGGAAAAGCAGGGAATCAGGGT
>ML099998.1:18151-28526 GCA_003697995.1 Taxidea taxus jeffersonii
CGTTATGCTGAAATTGTTCGCTAATATTTCATGTTGGACAGTTCAGCATTTTCAAAACAAGCACTACAGCAAAAGTGAGCATACCTAATTCAATGAGAAGACAACAGAATTTTACTCTTTGTACTTATACCTTTCCAATGATGATATCTCATTTAGTCTCACGTGGGAATCATTTTCCTTCATGACTCTCTTGTACTAGGTTCATTCCATTTTCAATGTTTTCCAAAACCAGAGGCAACCTTCTAATTCAGTGATGGAAATATTCTGTTAATTTGGTTGGTTCCTTCCGGTTTTGATGAGCCTTCTGAATGACTTTCAGGTGCTTGCTAACTGTCAAAAGCTTTTACTCCAGTCAGTAGGGTCAACAGGTCTAGCCCTGCTCACCCAGCTCTACCCACCCGACCCTGCTGGTCTTAAACAGAGGGAGCCCATTCTTGCTGAGGAACTTTATATCTGTGGTCCCCACACCCTGAATGCAGGTCCAGGGTTGACCAGACCTCTACTTACAACGCTCCTTCTTCCTGTCCATATATGGTTCCCTCACTTCTTCAGGCCTCTGTTCCAGGGAAAAAGGCACTGATGAGGACTTCCCTGATCTTCTATAATAAATAGAATTATTCTCACACCCACCCACATAACTCTACTCTTAAGATTTTTCCTATTTATTTTTATTCATAGCACTTTTACCCATCACCACTTCACACAATATCTAATTGCCTATTTATTCCTTTATTGTCCCTCTCCCCCCACGAGAAGATTTTGTTCTTGGGTGTATCCCAATGCCTAGAATAGTGTCACGTACATAGTAGGTACTCAATAAATAGTAATTGATGGAGACGCCTGGGTGGTTCAGTTGGTTGAGCGGCTGCCTTCGGCTCAGGTCATGATCCCAGCGTCCTGGGATCGAGTCCCACATCGGGCTCCTTGCTCGGCAGGGAGCCTGCTTCTCCCTCTGCCTCTGCCTGCCTCTCTGTCTGCCTGTGCTCACTCTCTCTCTCTCTCTAACTAATAAATAAATAAAATCTTAAAAGTAAATAAATAAATAAATAAATAGTAATTGATGAATGTATGATCCGTATAGGGTTACTGAAGGTATAAATATAAATGCTAGATAAAATTATTGAGGGGGCAATTAACCCATCAAAAAAGTCAAGCACCAGATATGCACCCGGTCTTGGATGCTTGAACGGGTGACCCCAGGGGGATGGTGAAGTGGACCAGTTGTGTCTTAAGTATCCTGGTTTTCCCAATCTCTTGTAATATTCCAGTCTTCAGTTGCGTCCTTCCACCTCTTTTAGTCTCCTGACATTCTCTCTGCTGTAGCAAAGCATGCTTTTACGTAACTCACAAACCTAAGTGCCCTCTGATTTTAATTGGAAGAAAAACCTGAAGTTAGACAAAATTAAAACCAGTGGGTAAATCGGGACTTGAAATCTTTTGTATCCTCTAAAATAATCCCCTGAAGGCAGTTCTCTAATCCACTTTATTGAAAGGGAAAATATTCAGAGACGCCATCTAATGCAACCTAGCCCCAGAAGGTACAGATTCTAAGCACAGCATTTAAGCACCAAAGAGGTGACATGCAGCCTATTCCTCTGGCCTAGATTGTCTGAAAATGTTTTAGTTCAACATATCCACTTACTTCACCCTGCTAAGCTCACTTGACCTCAGAAAGATCTTACAAGTAAATGTGTTACAATTTTTTTTCTTAATTTTGGAAGATCTGGTCCTTACCCACTTTGTTAAGTGGTTAGCGGGTCTCAGCATCAAACAGAACCAGAAGCCAAATGATGACTATTGCTCAATCACAGAACAACAACGAAATTTTTACAACTCCAGTTTTGTAGATACTTGTGATCTAATTAGTTAAGACAAAGTAATGGGTCATCGTGGTCTAACAACCTTCTTGCTATATGACTAAGTGCATTCAGTTATTGTGATGTACATTACAATCAATCAGTTATCACAATTTATGCTGAATTTATTTATTTATGCAAATTTGACATGTTCAAGTCTGGTTACATTGAATTAGCCATGTGGGAATAAGACTTGATGAAGATTTAATAACAAAATAAAATTTTGAAGGGGGCCTGGGTGGCTCAGTCGGATAAGTGTCCAACACTTAATCTCAGCTCAGGTCTTCATCTCAAGGTTGTGAGTTCAAGGCCTGTGTTGAGCTCCATGCTGGATATGGAGCCTACTGAAAAAGAAAATTAAGAAGAAATAACACCTTTATTTACACTTGACTCAGATTGAATGCTATTTGACAATCGGAGGCCATGTGTATGACCCATCACAAATCTCTATTATTTTCTATTTATTTATTTATTTATTGAGTATAGTTGACACACAATAGTACATTTGTTCCAGGTGTACTACTTAGTGATTTGACAAATTTATGCATTATGCTGTGTTCATCACAAGTGCAGCTACCATCTGTCCTGTTAAATCACTATTACATATCATTGACTGTATTCCTTATATTATGCCTTTTATTTCCATGAGTTATTCATTCCATAGACAGAAGCTGGGATCTCCCTCTTCCCTTCACCCATTTTTCCCAACTTCCCATCCCTCTTCCCTCTGGCAACCATCAGTTTGTTTTCTGTACTTACAGGTCTGACTCTGCTTTTGTTTGTTTATCCATTTGGGTTTTTTTTTTCTTAAGATTCTACTTATATGCAGAATCATATGGTACTTGTCTTTATCAGTATGACTTATTTCAGTTAGTATAATATCCTCTAAGTCCACCCATGTTGACTCAAATGGCAGGATCTTATCCTTTTTTATGACCGTATAATATTCCAGCATGTGCATGGGTGTTACATTTTCCTTATCCATTTGTCTATTGATGGACACTTAGGTTGCTTCCATATCTCAGCTATTACAAATAGGTCTGTATTAAACACAGGGGTACATATACCTTTTCAAATTAGTGTTTTTGTTTTCTTTGGATAAATAGCCAGTAGTGGAATTACTAGATCATATGATAATTCTATTTTTAATTTTTTGAGGAACCTCCACACTGTTTTCCACAGTGGCTGCACCAGTTTACATTCCTACCAACAGTACGCAAGGGTTTCTTTTCTACATATTCTCACCAACACTTGTTATTTCTTGTCATTTTGATATTAGCTTTTCTAACTGGTGTAAGATGATATCTCATTGTGGTTTTACTTGCATTTCTCTGATGACTAGTGGTATCGAGCATCTTTTCATGCGTCTTGACCATCTGTATGTCTTTGGAAAAGTGTCTATTAAGATTTTCTGCCCATTTTTATACATTTTTTAAAGATTTTATTTATTTATTTGACAGACAGAGATCACAAGTAGGCAGAGAGGCAGGCAGAGAGAGAGAGGAGGAAGCAGGTTCCCTGCAAGCAGAGAGCCCTATGCAAGGCTCGAATCCCAGGACCCTGAGATCATAACCTGAGCTAAAGGCAGAGGCTTTAACCCACTGAGCCACCCAGGTGCCTCTCTGCCCATTTTTAAATCAGATTTTTTTTTTTTGGTATTGAGTTATGTATGTTCTTTATGTATTTTGGATATTAACCCCTTTTCCGACATGACATTTGCAAATATCTTTTCCCATTCAGTAGCTTGTCTTTTTGTTTTGTTAATGATTCCTTTTGCTGTGCAAATCTTTTTATTCTGGTGTAGTCTTGATAGTTTAATTTTGCTTTTCTTTCCCTTGCTTTAGAAGACATATCTAGAAAAATGTTGCCATGGCTGATGCCAGAAATTGCTGCTTGTGTTCTCTTCCAGGGCTTTTATAGTTTCAGGTCTCACATTTAGATTTTTAATTCATCTTGAGCTTATTTTTGTGTGTGGTGTTTAGAAAGTGTTTCTATTTCATTCTTTTACACGTAGCTGTCCAGTTTTCCCAGCCCTATTTATTGAAGAGATTATCTTTTCCCCATTCTATATTCTTGACTCCTTTGTCATAGATTAATTGATCAATAGTTGTGGGCTTTATTTCTGAGCTTTCTGTTCTGTCCCATTGATCTATATGTCCATATTTGTGTCCACACCATCTTGTTTTCATTACTACAGCTTTGTAGTGTATGTTGAAACCTGGTACTGTGATACCTCCAGTTTTGTGTTTTTTTTCTGAGGAGTTCTTTGACTACTCAGGGTCTTCTGTAGTCCCATACAGGCTTAGGATTTTTTGGTTCTAATTCTGTGAAAAATGCTATTGGTATTATGATAGGGGTTGCATTGAATCTGTAGATTGCTTTGGGTAATATGGACCTTTTAACATTATTGAGTCTCCCAATCCACGAGTATGGAATATTTTTTCATTGTTTGTGTCATCTTCAATTTCTTTCATCAGTGTTTTATAATTTTCAGCATATAGGTCTTTCACCTCTGGGTAGGTTTATTCCTAGGTATTTTACTCCTTTTGGTGCAATTGTAAATGGTATTGCTTTTCTGCTACTGCATTATTAGTGTATAAAAAACATCATTGAAAGATGCAACAGATTTCTGTATATTTATTTTATATCCTGTGACTTTACTGAGAGCGCCGAATCCTAACCACTAGACCACCAGGGAGTGTCCCTGTGACTTTACTGAATTAATTTATCAGTCATAGTACTTTTTTGGTGGAGTCTTCATGATTTTCTATAAACAGTATCACGTTGTCTGCAAATAGTGGCAGTTTAACTTCTTCTTTACCAATATGGATGCCTCTAATTTGCTTTTCTTGTCTGATTGCTGTGGCTGAATCAGTATTATTTTCAATGAAACATTCATGTGAGGCATCTAAAATGAATATGGGTTACAATATGGGTTACAATATCTTTGCTATTCTTTCATATAGGGAGAGTAGAATGGTGGTTGCCAGGGAGAGTGGAGGAAATGGGAAAGTGTTGGTCAAAAGGCACAAAATTTCAGTTTATAAGATAAATTCTGGGGATATAATGTACAGCATGGTGACAGTAGTTAATAATGCTGTATTGCATAGGTGTGTGTGTCTAAGTAGGCTTCATGCTGGGCATGAAGGGGGCGTGAACTCAAGACGCTGAGATCAAGACCAGAGATGAGCTCAAGAGTCAGATGCTTAACCAACTGCCATCCAGGCAACCCACTAAGATAGTAGATTTTAAGTGTTCTCATTGCACACACAAAAAATGGTAACTATGTGAAATGATAGGTGGTTTAATTACCTCAGTTGGGGTAGTCATTTCCCATAAGTATGTCAAATCATTACATTGTACACCTTAAATGTATACAACTTTTATTTGTCAATTTTACCTCAATAAAGATTGGGAAAAAGTGATTATCATATGAAAATCCATTGTTAGAAAATGATAATTAAGAATAGGAGCTGAGAAGCCACAAATATAAACTTTTTGGATCAATCTCCTAATAGTTTCCTATGATATTGCCTTGCAATAAACTTTGTTTTGGAACCTGATATAGTTACAGAAAGCTCTCACAAATAATTCTCTTCCTTTGTTAGAGGATGGCTATTTCATTTATGTCATCTTTATCTGAGATAAGAATTGAGATTAGATTGTTTAAAATAGTGATCAACTTACTCACAAATTAGGTGAATTTCCCTGGAGTTGGAACACTAACAAATTTATTTCTACATAACATCTAGTAAATAAAGGGATCCTCCGTGACCATATGTGGTCAGTGGCCAAAACTCACAGGAGAATGAGATTACAACAGATGTCTTTTTCAGTGAAATAGCTAATTGAGCTATTTCCCCACTCAGTTACCTGGACTTTTGTCTGAATCAACCACATAGAAAGCTTAACTGGTTTCTTATAGATATAGCCTGCTTTCTGAATTTTGTCTTCCTGTCTCATCCAGAAGATAGCACTCAATGAAAAAGTACAAGTCTCTAAAGTGCTGGATTTAATAAAAGATAATTTTAAAAAACCTGGCATATTATGTCCTTGTGGGTACATATGCTACTCCAGATATCAAATGTATTTTTTTAAAGATTTTATTTATTTATTTGACAGAGAGAGATCACAAGTAGGCAGAGAGGCAAGCAGAGAGAGAGGAAGGGAAGCAGGCTCCCCGCTGAGCAGTGAGCCCGCCGGGGGGCTCGATCCCAGGACCCCAGGATCATGACCTGAGCCAAAGGCAGAGGCTTAACCCACTGAGCCACCCAGGCGCCCCTTAAATGTCTTTTAAAATTACTACTGAGTTTTCAAAGTATTAACTTTTATCAATGGGAACACAGCAGTAGATGAGGTTCTGTAAACTCTGGAAAAGAACAGAACACATGAGCCTTCCCCCAAAGAGCTTATATGGGGGGGCACATGAAGCAACTAGAGAAAAACACATAATTATTATATACACTTAGAAAATGACCAGGACAAGACATAAAATTAAGTATTCTGTGATGAAGGTTTTTGTATTTAAATGTATTTAAAACTAGAAATTCTAAAGGAGTGGCTGGCATCCAGCCCACATTGTCCCAGTGAGAGGCACAGTGTAGATGTCACATTCCCCAGTCCCAAGTGACATGCAATGAGTGCAAGGCTATAAATAGGAAAAGGCAGACAGTTTACAGTACATACTAGGCTTAGTTGAGCAAGACCATTCTAATGAAATAAACGAACACGTAAATGAAGCATGAACATAATGTAGAAACAACAAAGTCGATATAGCTTTGGATGGAAACTGAGGGAGAAACCTCTCCTTTTCTAGAAAGTCAGAAGGATGTGGCAGAAAGACTATTAGCTTTGGTTTCAAGTACAGTGAAATTTGAAAACTTTGAAATCTGGGCTCTTCCACTAACTACGAAACTGGGCACATTATCTAACTTCTGCAAATCTCATCTCCCCACATCCTCTTGAGGCTACTAACTTCAGCAATTGATATGAGCATTAATTCTGTTAAAACGAGTTAACATCTCACCGTGTTACTGTTATGTCTCTCTGTCTTCTTCAACAGACTGGGAGCTGCTCACAAAAGGGATTTTGTCTTAATGGGCTTGGTGCTTGGAGCCAGTATACTGGAGAAATGCTCTTGCTCTTGCAGGAGCCGAGGAAATTTCCATGAGCCAATGGGAGTTTCAGAAGCTGTCTAAGCACCAAAAACGGAGAGAATTCATGAGAGGGGTGAGAGCATTCCAGGCACAAGCAAGAGCTTCTGCTCTGAAGGGAGACAGAAGGTGGGCATTTGAAGGAGGAGAGTCTGAGGCCCCGGGGTGGGGCGGGGGGGTCTGGGGGGATGTTCTGGGCCCGTGCTGTGTGCAGGTAAGCACAGAGGACGAAGAGGAGCCTCCAGACAGAGTCCGTGGCAATTTGAATGAGCAGTGCTGGGGCCTGGAAGCCCAGAAATGCAGCAGTTGAAGCTAGGGAGGGCATGGAGAACAGTCAGGAAGTGCTTCTGGGGCAGGGGACAGGGGCTCCCAGCGCTGCAATCCTGGGAGGAAGTTGAAGGAAACAGATTGGGAGCAGCATTAGTCACTTTTTAACTACAGGAAAAAATGCAATACAAAAGCCATTGAATATAGTGGTTAAGGTGGTCCTGGAGCTGAACCATGTGGGTCACCTGCAGGCTTCAGCTGTGTGACCTTAGCAAAATGATTTAAACCTCTCTGAATCTCTATGCCCCTCCTCAGTCAAATAGGGATGGTCTCTGTCTCCTAGGGTTATTAAGGTTGCAAAACAAATTGATACCAGCAGAAACTTAATAAATGTTTTCTGTGCTGGCTAATGAATTTAAAAGAAAAAGAAGTCCAGAGTCGATCAAAGACTTTATGTTTCAAGGGTGGATTTCATTTGCTTTTTATGTTTTTTACTGGTTCAGGACTCATGCTCCTTAAATATTATGTTGAATTTGCTATTTATTGGGAAACTTTCAAATTGGGTCCTAGGTCCTTAATTTTAGATGGTGACCAGCAACAAAAGTGTCCTGTTGACCCCTCCAGGTTAAGACCCCTCCAGACCTGTCAAGGTCTGACAGCAAATGAATATCCAAGTCCCACTGTCCCTGGTCATTCACCCTGACTTCAAAAGACAGCCGGGTTTTGCAATCCTGCAGGCTGAAAACCTTACACCCACTTCTAACTTCTCCCCCTAACCTCCATATCAAAATCATAATCAGGTCTCAGTCTTTCTTTCATTATAAATGGCCCTTAGGTTCAATACTTCTCAGTTTCCACTTTTTCCTTCTCAGTGCTCTCCACCCCTGTTTTCCCTTTCAACAGCCCTCTGATGACCTCCCAAAGCCAAATTAATGATCAACCCATTAGTTAGGACACCACTCACAGGCCTTATCTCCCTGTGACGGGAATTCTCAATAGTTGTGCTCTGAGTGTTCGAGCGAGTTCAGACTCCTAGGTTTGGTATTAAGGCTTTCCTTCCAACAGCCATCTTCCAAATTCTCAACTGGGGGATTGTGCCTTGACCCAAGGCAATCCACTCACTGCTCCACTCCCCAGCCTTCTGCTGAAATTCCATCCCTTCCAGAAGACCTGGTTTGATTCCCGCATCCTCCAGGAAGCTCTCCCTGGCCAATTTTTCCAGCCCTAATATCCTTTATTATTTGGGGGCCCCACCCCACCTAACACCACATCATCTTATACACTCGTGACTTGGTCTCCGAGGAGACCCCATGTCGTGGCCGAACGTCCACATCACCGAGCACAGATCTCGCACTCATTACCGGTGAAAAACGGGACGGATGAATAAACGAACACGCTCCTGGTCCGGTCCCTTCCACTCACTCCCAGCCCCCACTCCCTCTTCCCACCAGAGTCTGACCCAGTGAGTCCGACCTCCGGACGCCGCCAGCAGCACCGGGGGCGACAGACTTCCCAATCCGGAGCATTTCCACGCAGCCTGCCCTCTGCCTTAACCCTGACCCGAGGGCCGTGGCGCAAAGCCCCGCGCTCTGCTCTCCCGCGGCAACCGGGTTGGTTTCTGGAATCGCGGCCACCAGCGCCCACGACCCCGCGGGGCGGAGGGCGACGCCGCCAGAGCCGCAGGGGGACTAGGCGGCGCCCCTTGCCCTCGCCCTCCTCCTCCTCACCCTCCTCTTCCTCGCCCTCTTCCTTCTCCTCGCCCTCCTTCTCCTCCTCGACCTCCTCCTCCTCCTCGACCTCCTTCCCCTCCTCGACCTCCTCCTCGCGGCCATTGGGCAGCCTCGGCGGCGCGCCCTGCAGACGGGGCGGGGCGCTCCCCATCTCCCCCGGTTCCCCTCCCCTATTTCCCGGGGTGGGGACGTGGGGAGGCGGGAGGCGCGTAGGGGCTGCCTAGGGGCGTCCGGTTAAGACTCCGCCTTCCTCAGACCGGCCCGCGGAGCCGCTAGGTTTGCAGGACCGCAGTTCGGAACGTGCTGGCCGCGATGCGCCGTAGCGGGGCTGCGTGGACGCGGGCGCTGCTCCTGCAGCTGCTGCTGGCGGGGCCCGGGGGCTGCCTGAGCCGCCAGGAGCTCTTCCCGTTCGGCCCGGGACACGGGGACCGGGAGTTGGAGGCTGGGGACGACCACGTCTCCCCAGCCCTGGAGCTGAGGCGGGCGCTCCGCTTCTTCGACAAATCCGGCATCGACTCGGTCTACGTGAGTGCGACCTCCAGGCCCGGCGGCAGGGGCTGCGGGGGTGGCAGGCGCGGGGCCGAGCCGCCGTCGGAAGGGAGGCGGGGGCCGACGGGGGCGCCCGAGGGGCGGACGGACGTGGGCGTCGTGGGCGGGGACCCGGACCCGCCGGCCGCAGGGGACGCGGGGCGCGGCGCGGGATCTCCCGGCCCACGCGGGCGCCCTGCCTGCCCGGGGCCGGCCGACGTCTCCGCGCCGCCTGTCCGCTGTCGCCAGAGGAGCGCGCGGGTCTGGGGTCTGCGCGGCCTCGAGCGCGCCATGCCCGACCCGGGAAACGCAGGCATCCCGGGACCCCGGGACCCCGGGACCCCGGGCGGAGTCTCCTCCCGGGCCGCTGTGGGCGGCACCGCCGCCGGGAAGTCGGGCCTCGTCTCGCTGCCGTCCTGGGCCTGCGGGGACCGGACGCGGTCCGGGAGGCGCCCGCCGCGGGCGCGGAGCCTTCGCAGGGCAGAGGCCGGAGCTGCGTCCCAGGCGGCGCGCGGGCCCTGGGACTTCCGTGGGTGCGGACTCCGGACGTGTCCTGGCAACGAGTCTGCTCTCCCGTTGAGCTCGTTTCGGTCCAGAGTTTCGGGCTGGGAAAGCAGGGCGACCCGGAGATCCAGTTTCCTGTAGCAGAGCTTTGTCGCCATGGGGGGGCCCTCCGCCGGGAGCGGGCCCGGGTGGCCTTGAGCTCTTTGGAGCCCTCTCGGGACTGGCCGGGCCTGGGGACGCTGTCAACTCGGTGAAGTCCTGCCGTGTCGCCGCCTTCCCCAGCCGCGCCATGTGGACTTCACAGAATGCGGTGCGCATTCCAGAAGTGGGGGGGGGG
>RCUC01122664.1:0-24058 GCA_003697995.1 Taxidea taxus jeffersonii
CTTATTATATTTTAAAATGTGTATTTTAGAATGTATATTCTATTTCTGATTTTAAAAGTAGACAGATAACTTCAAAAAATAATAATTCCTCCCTATAAGGATCCCATAATCTACAGAAAACAATTTTTTTCTTTCTTTTTTTGGAACTCTTAAATTTTATGTGATAAATATTATGATAGACATGAGCACAGGATGTAGAGGGAACATAAGGAGGTCCCATCTAATTTTGACTCAGGGAGGAATATCAGGAAAGACATCCCGGGAGGTTTCAACAAAGGTGAAACTGTGGGGATGGGTATCCTACCAAAGGTGAGGGAAAAAGAGGGCAAGCCTAGCAGACAGAACAGAATGTGCGAGAGAGTTTTAAAGGCAAGAGAAACCATGAGAACCTCTAGAAAGGGAATGTGATTATCGCATACCTGGACAGGAGATCGTTTCATGGAATATGAAGGATAGAGAACTAAGGGGTAGGCCTGGACCAACTGAAAAAAGAGCCGATATAAAAAGGTTGGATATTTATCTGAAGATAATGGAGAACAACTAAAGAGTTTTACAAAAAAAAAAAAAAAGAGTAACATGACTGAATTGTGTTTTAGAGCACACTGACAATGGAACACAGTTAACTAATACTTTCAGGCATAGAGTTTAGCTCTAGCTTTGTCACTTACTAGCTAGGTAAACTTGACTGTTATTTAACCACATAGTACTTGACCTCTCTGAACATTAGTCAGTCAACTGTAAACCCAGGATGATAGTAATATCTAACTCAAAGGGTTCTTGAGAGGATTAAACAAGACATCCATTTAAAACAATTAACAAGCTGCTTGGTAAGTACTCAATAGATAGTAGTTACTTATCAGCAGCAGTAGCAATGTGGAAAATGGATTAAGAGGGACAAAACAGGAGGCCAGGAAACCAGTGAGAAGCCTACGATAATAATCAAAAAGATAAAGTCTAAACTAAAGAAGTGGTTATAGAAAAGTCAAGGAGATGGTGGGTTCAAAACGTGGAAAGGAGACAGGTATTCTAGGACTTTGGGAAAGTGTTGGCTGGGAGTGGAAGATGGGTTTGGGTCACTGGATAGATGATGTTCACCAAGACAGGGAGTGTGGGAGAAAGAGCACACTGGGCATCTCACAGATAAATACATTTCAATCAACAGACTACAAACAAAATTCATTTATCTTCCCCTCATAAATCCTTTCTTCCTTTTATACTTCTGTGACACTCTCCTCTTTCAGTTGTTTTCTTCTACCTCTCGGGCTATTCTTTCACATTCTGCTTTTCAGAGTCCTCCTTTCACCCTTTGTCTTCTAAATACTAGTGTTCCCAAAGTTGCTTTTCTCAATGCTTTTCTCTTCTCACTTTTCACTCTCCCGAGTGAGTTATCTACTCCCAAGGCATCAATTAGTTTACTTGTTTACTGATAACTTCCAGATCTCTATTTCTGGCTCAGCCCACTTTCCTCAGTTCCAAACCATGTATATCCATTGTGCACAGGGAAACATCTCAGGGGGATATTCATGCAAGGTGTTGAAAATCAAACTACTTTCCTGATAATGTTTAGCCTTTATAGGTACCAATTAAAAAATAAAACAGCAAACCCCCCTAAAATCTTTCCTTTAGACTTTCATTGGCTCTTCCCCTCCACTTTATGACTACCCAAATTAAGTTTCATCTCCAGTCTGAATCCAAATCCTCCATACACTCACTCGACATGGCCTACATTTTTAAATGAAGTCTTTTACTACTTTTGTGGTCTCTTCACACTATTATCCCATTCTAAACCACATCCCAACATCTCCAATGACATGGCTAACTCTGGTTAAAAACACTTCATCTGGAATGAATGCTCAACTTCCTTCTTCATCTCTAAATTTTTTTCTTCACTCCCTTTTTTTCTCCTTGACTACCTCTTCATTTTATTCTATTTCCCTCCTCTCACCTGCAGAGATGTGACTTATGAGAAAGAAACCTTTTCTGTCTCACCTCTAGCTTCCCACATTGAATGCTTAGCACATGGTACATATTCAAAAACATGTACTGAATGCTTTATTAAGGAATTATCCTCTCTTCTGATGTTTTTCAGTTTCTCCACTCTCAGGTTCTTCTGTACCTCTCAGGTTCTTTTGTCTTTCTTCAAAGGAAAAAAAAAAAAAAAGACACTTTCTCTTAAGTATATCCTCCCAACATACTGGCTATGTCTTTCTGTCCACCACCAATCTTCTTTACATCACATCTTTATCACTCAATTTTTACTACTTGAAAATGTCTTTTTTTTCCCCCAGAAGTGCCTTTTTAAAACCACTGCTGACTTACTAAACATTTTTCTCATCCCCATCGTCCTTGCTGCTTTTTCTACATCATTTCCACAAAGGAACACTCACTGCTTCTTAGAACACTTCTCCAGAAGGCATTCCTTGATTCCCTTAAAGATAGGTTATAGGTTCCATTATTTCCTATAGATGATCACAGCACTTCTCATGCTGTTTGTAACTACTTATTTGTCTGCATCCTAAAGATTTCTTGAAAACAGTATTATATCTTCCTAATCAATATTTCCACTGTCTGGTGTTATGACTGCTCAATAAATAGTTGTTGAATAGGGGCGCCTGGGTGGCTCAGTGGGTTAAAGCCTCTGCCTTCGGCTTGGGTCATAATCCCAGGGTACTGGGTTCGAGCCCCGCATCAGGCTCTCTGCTCAGCAGGGAGCCTGCTTCCCTTCCTCTCTCTCTGCCTGCCTCTCTGCCTATTTGTGATCTCTCTGTCAAATAAATAAATAAAAATCTTTAAAAATAAATAAATAAATATTTGATGAATAAATGAATGGATATTGTGATCAGATCAACACCTAAGAGTTCTGAGTATACTCGATAATGGGAATGTTGGTTAAAATAAGGATGGGGCGCCTGGGTGGCTCAGTTGGTTAAGCAACTGCTTTCGGCTCAGGTCATGATCCCAGAGTCCCGGGATCGAGTCCCACATCGGGCTCCCAGCTCCATGGGGAGTCTGCTTCTCCCTCTGACCTTCTCCTCACTCAGACTCTCTCTCACTGTCTCTCTCTCAAATAAATAAATAAATAAATAATATTTTAAAATAAGGATGACAGGTAACATTTTAAGAGAACAGACAATAAAAAATCAGCATAAATATATGAATGAGTTACTTCATGTATTCACTCATTCATTCATTTGGCATATATTGCAGGCAAAACAATGAGGGGAGAAATAGTAAGATAACCAAGATATTGTACCTATCTTCATGGATCTTTCTTATAATCAAGGGCTGAGGGGCTGAGGATGGTAACAACTGGTAGACAATAAGAGTAAGATACTTTGCCACTATCAGGAAATACAAATCAAAATGAGTGAGACACTACTTCACACCAGTCAGAATGGCTAAAATTAACAAGTCAGGAAATGACAGATGCTGGCAAGGATGCAGAGAAAGGGGAACCCTCCTACACTGTTGGTGGGAATACAAGCTGGTGTAGCCACTCTGGAAAACAGCATGGAGGTTCCTTGAGAAGTTGAAAATAGAGCTGCCCTATGACCCAGCAATTGCATTATTAGGGATTTACCCCAAAGATACAAATGTAGTGATCTAAAAGGGCACCAGCATCCCAAAGTTTATAGCAGCAATGTCCACAATAGCCCAACTATGGAAAGAGCCCAGATGTCCATCAACAGATGAATGGATAAAGAAGAAGTGGTATATATATACAATGGAATACTATGCAGCCATCAAAAGAAATGAAATCTTGCCATTTGCGACGACGTAGATGGAACTAGAGGGTATTATGCTTAGCGAAATAAGTCAATCAGAGAAAGACAACTATCATATGATCTCCCTGATATGAGGAAGTGGAGATGCAATGTGGGGGGTTTGGGGTGTAGGAAAAGAATAAATGAAACAAGATGGGATCGGGAGGGAGACAAACCAAAAGAGACTCTTAATGTCACAGAACAAACTGAGGGGGGCCAGGAGAGGGGTGTAGGGAGAGGGTGGTGGGCTTATGGACATTGGGGAGGGTGAGTGCTGTGAAGTGTGTAAACCTGGCGATTCACAGACCTGTACCCCTGGGGCTAATAATACGTTATATGTTTGTAAAAAAATTTAAAAATTAAAAAAAAGATATTTTGCCACTAAATAGCAATTCTGAATCTAATATTAAAATATCAGGATAATTTTAGAAGACCACAAATCAGCTTCCTCTTGTCCACTCACCTTTTCAATCTAGGTCTACCATCAGCAGGTCTCAAACCTTAGTAGGCATAAGGAACACAAGGGATCTTGTTAAAGATGTAGAGAAATCACCGAGAAATTCTGATTCTGTGGGCCCAGAAACCTACATTTTTAATAAGTATCCCAGGAGATATGATACTTTTGGTCTACAGAGTATACTACTGTAAAGTCCTTAGTCATTCATGTTGTCATAATTTTGACATATCTGAGTTCTGTCTGAACACTATTTGCTTAATAATTTCTTCAAATTGAAACCGTGTGTGTGTGTATCTTAGCCTTATACTAAATAAGAGGTTTGATAACTTATATTTTTTATAATACACATGAAACAAATACATAATTATTTAAAAGTCTGTCTGTATATATTGGTAGATGGTAAATAGTTTAAGAAGCACTGCTCACAGTTTATATTCTGCAAAGACCACATCCTGCATGCAGTCTTAGGATATAAATTACAACAAAAAGTTGCAGAGCAGTCAAGTTCAGCCGAATTGTGTTTCAGAAGAACGCATATAGATATTCTGGTACCTTTTATAAAATAATCCAAAATATTTTAAAAATTAATGTTATAGTCACTACAAAATGACTTATTATAAAAACCCCTCCTCATTTTGATTTTTCATTTTAAAAAGTGCTTTCTTTGCCTTTTATTCTGGTCCTTAACTCAGAATATTCCTGAGCTGACACCTGAGCCAACTACACACAGCTAAGGCAACAAAACTTAAAAGCAGTAGCTGGAACAAAATAAAGATAGATTTGTGCTCTTCACCTACAGTAAAATACCCATCCATTTTATTTAAAATTACATTTGATTAAGACTGATAATTGAGTTCAAAGGTATAAACTCGAGAGCTCTCTTTCTTTTCCTTCAACCCCAAAGTAATTTATAATAATTGGCAAAATAATATGGCAAAAATATCAGAGGAATAACTATTCCAGAAAGGTCTATTCCTTAAAGGGTTTGGCAACTCAAAACCACAAACAGAAAAGAAAGCTGCAATAGAAAACCTATGCTGATATTAAACCTTAAAAACAATATTCTGCTCTAAATTATGCTTTTGCTTAAATGGCTAAGAAAATCAATCTCTACCTACATACGCAAGTGATGTCTTTTGGATCATCAACACATTGTCACTGTGTTACAATCCGGTTCTCTAGTTGTCACTGTGTTACAATCCGGTTCTCTAGGATTAATCTCTAGTCAAGTGGAACAAAAACATAGATGAATGACTGTGGTTCTTGATCTCTACATCTCTTAAGTCAATTGGAAATGTACCTTACTACTTACTGATTTATAAAGCACTTTATCCTGTTTGGATGAAAGGATTATTGCAGTAGCTTCCTAACTAGCTTCCCTGCCTCACTCCTTGTTCCCCACAGTCTATTCTCCACAGGGCAGCCAGGGAAACCCTGTTAAAAATATAATTCCTGAGCACCTGGGTGGCTTAGTCAGTTAAGTGTCTGCCTTGGGCTCAGGTCATGATCTCAGGGTCCAGAATTGAGCCTCTGCTCAGCAGGGGTCTGCTTCTCCCTCTCCTTCTGCCCCTCCTCCCCTCATGCGCATGCAAGCTCTCTCAAATAAATAAATATATATACCTCTTCTCACCTTTTCTCCTCAGCTCATACTACTCTCTCCTTGCTCACTCTCTGCTGGTTACCATAACTTCTTTGCTGTTGCTTGAATACACTCAGCAAATTCCAGACCCAGGGCCTTTGCACTTGCTGTTCCTTTTTCTGAGACTGCTCTTCCCAGGCATACCCATATGGCTCTGATCTATCACTTCCTTTGGTCCTGGCTCAAACATCATCTTCCAGATCAGTCCTCTTACACATAACCTACCTATACCTCTCCACCTCTTATGTATTTCCTAACCACTTTACCTGCTTTGTTTATCTCCAGAGCACTTACTATCTGACATTCTATATCTTTTGTTCATTATCTCTTCAGAGTGTGAACTGCTACCCGGTGAAGAGTCTTCCTGCTTTGTTCACGGTTGTACCCCAGTGCCAAGAACAGTGCATAGCACAGAGTACATGTTCAATAAATATTTGCTTAATGAACAGTGTTATTTCAACTTTGGGACTTTCAGCCTTAACCCTATTTAGAGTTGAAAATAAAAGCTGGAGGATATCCCCCAAATTTCCAGCCGCTATTTGGCATCTGTGAACTTACTCGCATTATCTTTTGTCTGGTACGGCGTTCCCTCCGATTTTTCTTCGATAGTAAGGCAGCAGGAAATTTCCTAACTACTGTGCAAGGAAGACGCAAACCAATCACGTATAAAATTGATTTTAGGTGATTTGATTCTTATCCATAAGCCAATAAAGAAAATGCCTTTTGAATTTATATAGTGTCTCCTCTTCAACCCAAGGAAAATACGCTGTATATTTGTTGCCTTTGAGGGTGGGAAGGGGGCTGGGAGAGACGCGAAGGCCCGGTACACCTTCCTCAAAGCGTCAACTCTTGAGCAGCCCAACTTACTTTTTGGGGGGTGGGCATCGTTCGTGGCCTCTGTCGGGGAGGGGGTGTTTCTTTCTCACCCTTCGAGGTGCCTATTGTGCTGTCTTGCGAACGAGCTAAGGTGGGAGAGGAGCGGGGTACGGAGGGATGCTGAGCGCGGCTTCAACTGCCGCCTAACACAAAGTCGGAGGCGAGGGCTCCGCGCGGGTGTCTGGGGCGAGCGGGCTCCGGGGCCGCGCGCCTCGAAACGCAGCCTCGGCCCCGGGGCGCAGGCGGGACGCGCGGGCTGCGCGGAGTTAGGCCCGGACAGAGCCCCGTGGCCTCCCAGCGGCCGGGCACGCGGCCCCCGCGCACCCCACTCACCGCGAATCCCCCAATCCCGTGCCCTTCCCGGTTACCTCGAACTCTCTTCAGCGAAATGGGATCCTTCTCCTGTTCTGCTGACATTACAGACCGCAAAGCATGACTCCCCCCCAGGCCGCGGGAATTCGGTCTCTTTGATGCTGCGGCGGCGGCTCCTCCTCCTCGCGGGGCCGCTGCGGCTGCGAGGCGAGCCTCCGAGCCGAGGCGCGGCCGAGGGCGGCGGGGACGCGGGCCGACTTTGCAAAGTTTGGGAGGAAGACGAGGCCTCGGGGCGGCCGGGCGGCGTGCGGGGGCTGGCCGAGCTCAGCGGCGGCGGCCGGGAGCGCGGCCTGGGGGCGGCCCCCCGCCCGGGGCCGGCATGTGCGGAGGACGAGTGCGCCGCCGCCGCCGCCTCCTCCCACTCCTTCTTCCTTGCCGCCGCCGCCGCCGCCTCGGGAGCCGCTGACAGGGGAGGCAGGAGGCGGGTGGCCGAGCCCTGGCGGCGCACTCACAGCGCCCTCTGAGGAGGAGGTCTGCGCTCTCGCCGCTCCCGAGTCGCAGACACAAAAGCCCCCAGCCTGGAGCCGCCTGCAAAACCCGCTCTGGGGCGGGCGAGGGACGTGGCGCGGCCCCGCGGCTTCCCCGCCCTGAGCTCCCCAGCCCCGCGCGGGGACGGACTTCGGGGGGCGGGGGCCGCTGCCTGGTCCCGCGGCGCCCGCCGCCGCCGTCTCGCGCTCCTCCTCGGCCCAGCCCCCACGGCCCGCGCGCTCGCTCCGCGCCGGGACTCGCGGGCCCGCGGCCCTCGCAGCCGGGGCGGGCCGTCGCGCGCCGAGGGGCCGCCCCGCCCAGCCCCGCGCCTGGCCTCCCCCGCCGCCTACCGGGCCTCAGGACGTTCGGCTCCGAGGCTGGCCCGCCCGGGCCGCGCTCCTGCGAAGAAATGGCATCTCCGAACTTCGTCGGAGGCCACAGCAGGCATCTTGGCCTCGCAGCCAGGGATCTGAAAGAGGAACGTAGGATCCGAGAAAACTTTGTAAGCGGGAGCTGGAGAGTTCTCGGCCGGCATGTGTTGATCCACATTCTCAGGCTCCGTGTCCGTGGTCTGGACACCTGTTTGTTGAATGCCCCAACTTCAAATTTGAATGACTCGACTCTTCAAGAAAGAGCAATGAAGAATTTCGTACAAAAAAAAGGAGGATGGGTGGGAGCGGCGAGAAGACTGGACCTGATTTAGACGTTACATTTCAGGAGAAGGAACACCAGTGTGATTTGTACATTAGCTTTGATCACTGATTCACATCCGTCAATTGGACTGTGTGACCTGAGGCAACCTAGGTGACCTCTCTGAGTCTCAGACTTACGATCTTTAAAAGGCAGTGGGGCTGCATCTCTGAGGTCTCTTCTAGTTCTGACATTCTTTGACTTACTTTTACAAAACTTGCCCCTTTGTTGTTAGGTTTTCCAGTAATCCCCCTAAAGAGAATCCGTAGGTGCAGGCTCTAATCTTCAATCGGGTGAGACACTGGGCTTATTTTGATGTTAGCATCACTGAAAAGTACTCATTAATCATATGAGGACTAACTCCAAAAGGAATGTCATCCCTCCTGAGACCAGACTCAAAACTCACTCAGCTACACGTACAGTATCAGAAAGAACAGAAGTAAACATGAAGCTAATGGATAGTCTTAGCAATTACGTAACAGGCAAGCACCATAGCCTCAGAATCGGCTTATAAGGATAGGGTATGTCCAGGGGACAAATGTTACCCTTTCTCTATTAAGTTTTGAGAAAATTTCTCATTGGGAGATCCAGACTAGGATAGGCTGGGGAAAATTTTGTACAGGAGGCACGTCTGAAGAGAAGCCCATCCTCCTCCCCACCCCCCACCCCCCAGCAGCTAGAATGTAAGCTCCATGCAGTAGGAATTTCATCCAGTTCACTGCTATCTCCTCTGGTACCTAACAGTGACTGGCAAGTGTTCAGAATTTTTTGTTGCTGTTGAATGAATGAATGAATAAACAGACTGGAAGTGGCCCTGGGATGACAGGATTGATAGGGGTTTGTTGAGTGCGATAAAGCCTAAGCTAATTCTATGACAAAGCAAATTGGGTCTTACACTATCAGTCAATATGGAAATGTAGAGTTTTCTTTATATAAACCTAGGGCAAGGAGAGTGGTTGAGCAAAATCATTGCTGAGAGATTTTGACTCCTTTATTGTAATTTCCTAAAGCTAGAGACTCAGAAATAATATGCAAATCAAGAGAAACTAATTGGCCTCTTTCTAATGATTCATCAAGAATAAAAAGACCATCTTACCCGGCGATGGATTTTTAGATCGATTTGACTTCCAAATTCCGACTACTTACTTGCTACATACCAGAATTACTTGGAGGGCATTCTAAAGTTTCAGATTCCCAAATCCCTCCCCAGATTTACTGAGTCAGGATTGCTAAGAATGAAGTCTGGAAATTTGTCTTTAAATATTCTCTATGTGATTCTACAGCAATGAGAATTGTGCATGATATTCCTTATGCCTCCAGCATGACAGAATCCTAACAAAAATACCCCTTCACTTTGCTGTTATAGTCTTGATCCATGACACTTGGTTATGAATTCCAGAGTTCATCTTTACTCCCTCTTTCATACAGAGAAATTCAGGTACGTCTATTGTTGTGGGCCAGTCATGCCCTGTCATGCCCAGTCATGCCTAAACTCAGTAGAAAGCACATCTTAGGGTCAACAAACTTTTTCTGTGGCGGGCCAGATAATAATTATTACAGGTTTCACAGGCCCTTGTGTCCTCTGTCACAACTACTCAACTCTATCATTGTAGTAGGAAATCAATCATAGACAATATGTAAAGAAGTGGGTATGGCTGTATTCCAATAAAACTTTATTTTATAAAAGCAGGCAGTATACTGAATTTGGCCCAGAGACTAATCTGACTCCTAGACTAGAGACTAGATTATATAATTGAATTTTGAGCTCAGGGGCAGGCCTAGGTTATAGATATAAATGAAGGAGACATTACCTAAAATGGATAAACTACCCAGGATCAATGAGAAATGAGAGCCAAAGGCAGAATAGAGGGAAACGCTGATATTTTATTTTATTTCATTTCATTTCATTTTTATTGGCTTTATTTATTTGAGAGAGAGAGAGGGCATATGGGAGCAGAGTGGAGGAGGGGCAGAGAGAGAAAAAGGACAAGCAGACTTCCCATTGAGCTCAACTGAGGGCTCCCGCTGGGGTAGGGTGGGGTGAGGTGGGGAGGGACTTTATGACAGGACTTTGAGATCATGACCAGAGCCAAAATCATATGCTTAACCGACTGAACCACCCAGGCACCCCAACACTGACATTTTAAAGGCTGGGTAGAGATAGAGGAAACTGTAAAGGAAATTGAGAAGGAATGAAAAAACGGGAGTGTTAGGGCAATTGAAAAAAAAGAGAGAAACAATCAACATATCACATGCCTCAGTAAGAAGTACTCATTTCTGTCAGCAGCCATCCTTGGTCTGCAATCTACTAAACTCCTGTCTCATATATTTTGAAATACTGAATTTATAGTTTTTGCTTTAAAAATATTACATCTCAAACTTTGCCTGTTAGTATTGTGGAAGGTAGCACAGTGGTGTGTTTAAGCATAAAGACTCCAATGTAAGTTGGTTTAGATTTACACATAAACTTATTTTTCAGGAAAAAAATGAAAATATCCCTGTAAGTTCTATTTTCAAACATTTAAAATCATAAATGTGTTTAAAATTGAATAAAAGGGGTGCCTGGGTGGCTCAATGGGTTAAGCTCTGCCTTCCGCTCAGGTCATGATCTCAGAGTCCCGGAATCGAGCCCCACATTGGGCTCTCTGCTCTTCAGGGAACGTTTCCCCTTCTCTCTCTCTGTCTGCCTCTCTGCCTGCTTGTAATCTCTCTCAAATAAATAAATAAAATCTTTTTAAAAAATAAATAAAATAAAATTGAATAGAGTAAAAAACCCGATTCTAGGTGTTTGGGAGTTTTGCAACGTTAGTTTGAGTCCTTTCGCAATATAATTACGAACATGGTCAGACCAGCAATCTCTCATCAACCACCAGAAGCCCTTTGTTGACAAATATAGATAGGCTGCTGAATGCTCAAAATTGAGGGAATCACAACAGCAAACTTTTGGGGATGGCTTTATGAGTCAGGATTCAATCGAGACACAAAAACCACACAGTAATTTGAATAGGGTTAAGTTTAATACAAAGAATTATTAATTATAGCAAGAGATTGCTGTAGGGAGGAATTTGGGATAGTAAGAAGTCAAAAGAAGAGGGCGTCTGGGGCTCAGTCAGTTAAGCATCTGCCCTTGACTCAGGTAATGGCCCAGGGGTCCTGGGATACAGCCCCACATTTGTTGGGGGCAGGTCTCTGCTCAGCAGAGAGCCTGCTTTTCCCTTTCCCTCTGTTCCTCCCCCCACTTGTGCTCTCTCTCTCCCTCTCTGTCAAATAAATAAAATCTTAAAAAAAAAAAAGTGAAAAGAAAGACAAGGAATATTGGAAAAGCGGGACACCTGGCTGGCTCAGTCAGTAGTAGAGCATGTGACTCTTGATCTTGGGGTCCTGAGTTCGAGTTTCACACTGGGTGCATACATTACTTAAATAAATACATAATTTAAAAAAAATTGAAGGTGGGAAAAGTAGGTATGAGGAGGAGCCACTCCCCTTAAGGTTGAGAGGGAGAACCCAAAGAAGAGGGCCCTCCCTCTCCAGGCTGAGATTCTGAGATAGAGCGCCAGAGGAAGCTGTTGGCTTGGGTGTTAACGTGTATTGCAGGAGCCTGGCCCTGGATAAGTGCTCAGAACTACAGAAGCTGGATAATGGAGAAGACATGGGGGCTACAGGAGCCCACCAAGAGGAGCAACTATAACAGGAAGGGAAGCCCCTTCCTCCTGCACCTGCTACTGACAATGCATAACATCATGCCAGCTGGCAAAGGAAGAATATTTAAGGAGGCTGTCTTAATTTTTGCAGAGCAGCCAGTGAAGGATAAATTGGCGTTGAGAGGCAATAGACTGATTATTCACACAATGTTTGTGTGTACTTTAACCTAGGAAGGCTCCCTAAGTGATATCCTATCAACAGCACCTCTGGTTCTGGAATAGTCTCTATTAAAAAAAAATGGTACTTTCCAAATTTTGCTATCTTGTCCTAAACGAATACTTATTTTCAAGGCAATAAATATGGGACAAAGTTTAACATGAAAATACTCTTGAAGTCATTCTCTTTAACCTCTTCTATCCCACCCATTAATTTTATAAATTCCATAAATTTTACCACCTAAATAGTTCTCAGATGTGTTTGTTATCTATTCCTGTGGCTACCACCCAATCCCAACCACAACCATTTATCTCTTTTCTAGACTAATACATTAATCACACAGTAGTTTGCCCCACATTCACCTTAACCTCTATTCAAATCCATTTCCCCTCAGTAGCCAGAATGATCCTTTTTATTTTGAAAGAATAATTTTAGATTCACAAGAGGTACAGGGAAGGGCTGTGCATTCTTACCCTGGCCTCCCCCAAAGTCAACATCATGTACAACTACAGTATGACATCAAAACCCAGAAACTGACATCGGTACAATCCATAGAGCTTATTCATATTTTATCAGTTATGTATGTCCTGGTGTGTGTATGTATGTTTGTGTGCGTGTAATTTTATCACATGTGTCACCTTTATAACCACTACCACAATCAGGCTACTCAACTGTACCATCCCCACAAGACTCCCCGACAGCAAAACTCCCTTGTATTATCTTTTTATGGCCACACCCACCAGCTCCTTCATCGCTAATGCATCAGGGAGAGCCACTAATCTCTTCTGCATTTTTATAATTATGTTATTTAACAAGGGTTACACAAATGAAATCACGCAGTATGTAACCTTTTGAGGTTTTTCTCCCCACCCAACATAATCTCCTTGCATTTTATCCAAGTTACTGTGTATATCAATGTGTTGTTCCTTTTAACTACTTAGTGCTATTCCATGGTATGGATGTACCACATTTAAAGCATTCATTCATTGAAAGACTACATGGGTAGTTTCTACTCTTTGGCAAGTATGAATAAAACCATTATGAACATTAATGTACAAATTCCTGTGTGAAATTAAGTCTTCATTTTTCTGGGATAAATGCCCAAGAATGCAATTGCTGGGTCATATGGCAAGTCCATTTTTAGTCTGAAAGTAACTGCCAAACTATTTTCCAGAGTGTGGAGTGCTCTTTTTAAAACACAGAAATCATCCTGTCATCACTTTACATTAAACTTTTCAATGGCTTCCCACTGCTATTATAATTAAGGTTAGATTTTTTTTTAAGATGGACTATAAAGCTTATGCAATATGATTTCCACTGATTTCTCCAGCCTCATCCTCTACCATTCCCCTTGCTCTTGAAGTTTACAGGCCTTTTAAAAATTTCCTCCAACATTTTCCTGCCATGGGGACTTTGCAAATGTTTCCTCTTTGGGGAGTACTCTTCTCTCTGGTCCTAGTCCAATTAACTCAAATTCTACTTTTTTCCCTGAAGTATTTATCTCCTCAGGGAAGCCTCCTCTAGCCTACCTCAGGTTCCGTGTTTTCATGTTCCTTTCTTTCATCACTTGTCTCAGTTTGAAATTACATATTAATTTCTGTGACTATCTGATCAAATTTTGTCTTCACCTCCAGACTCTAAAATTCATGAGAGCGAAGATTGTTTTGATATTTGCTTATTTTTGTCTAACATATATCAGTGCTCAAGAAACATTATTGTCTGGTGGAGTACTGAGATCATGTTCTGTGCTCAGCTGGGAGTGTGCTTAAGATTCTCTCTCCCTCTCCCTCTGGCCCCCCACCCTGCTCTCTCTTTCTCTCTCTCAAAGTAAATAAATATAAAAACAAAAACATTAATTTTTGAGCAAATGAATGAATTACATACTTGCAAAGAATTCAGTGTCAAAGCCTTAACATTCTGTAACTGTGTTTATTCATTATTTATTTAAGATGTATTAACTACTCTAAAGCTGGTGGAAAAAAGGAGATAATTAGCTACTCATGTTCAGGATAGTCTGGATAAGCAATAGATTCCTTTAGCTGAATTTCAAATCCATACACAGTTTACATTAATACATTCTGAAATATATATAATTTCAACTAAGACTTATTTTCTAAATAAATATTACTGAAATAAATATTATAAATAAATATTACTGAAAAATAAAAAAGAGAGGCACCTGGGTGGCTCAGTCGGTTAAGTGTCCGCCTTCTGCTCAGGTTCTGGGTCATCTCCGGGTCCTGGGATCCTGCCCCATGTCGGGGTCTCTGCTTGTCAGGGAGTCTGCTTCTCCCTCTCCCTCTGTGCTCCCTCCCTCTCAAATAACTAACTAAATAAATAAATCATTAAAATAAATGAATCAATAAGAAAAGGATTAATAGGGCATTTGTAATTCTTTGAAAGTACAAAGGAGGCTTGAAAGTCAAGAAAGGAATTCTAGGGAGCTCTCCAGCTTGATCACCATTCTACGAACATGACAATCCCCTTTCCATCAACACCCAGAGATTTTAGTTTAATGTAACTGTCATAAGAACTTTCCTGGGGCAGCGTGGTTGAAAACATTTGCAGGTTAAGTAGAGGTGCCTCTAGTGAGCCACCTGTTTTTGATCTTTGATTTTAAAGATGGTGAATCACATGCTTCTTACGTGACAGCTGATGAAACCAATATGGCAAAGTAATGTGGGATTTTTGCCTTGTTTTGCTCTGTTTCTTACAGCAATGGGAAAAGAGGCAGATTTTTTTCAGGATGTAAATACTGCCAACATAGGCAGACTGCAACACTGTGGGTGCCGGAGAAATTTTTTAAGAGCATGTGGAATGAGCAAGATATGTGCATACTCGTGAATGAAACACAGCAAAGCAGGACTACCTAAGAAACATGACAAATCTTGGTGTTAAAACAACAAACTGTAAATATGGAACAATTGGCATTTTATGAAATCTATTTTAAAAGACAGAAAATGTGCCAATTTTAAGCTTTTTTGGTTTGTATATGTGTTTGGAGGGAAAGAGCAGGGAAAAAGAAGGCAAGGTAATGACAGCTTTGTGTGATAGCCTTCCTTTGAGTCCCCCCTTTCCTTCTACATCCACATTTTTTTAGGAAGATACAATTAAATACCACAGAATTCACTGTTGTAATGTGTACAATTCAGGATATAGTATTTTATTTACTTTTTAGTATATTTTCATTTATTCAGAGTTGGGCAACCATCACATCTAAATCTAAAACACTTTTATCACCCCAAAAAGAAACCCTGTAGTGGTTCACAGCCACTCTGTATCACGAACTTCCCCTTTTCCCCTCTCCCCAACCCCTGGGCCTGGGCACTACTAATGTACTTTCTGTCTCTATGCATTTGTCCTCTCTAGACATTTCATTTTATAGAACTGGAATCATACAATATATGGCCTTTTGTGACTGGTTTCTTTCCCTTTGCATAAAAATTTCAAGGTTCATCCAGCCTATGTACCAGTATTTCATTCCTTTTTATGGCTAAACAATATTCCACTGTAGGGACATACAGAAAATTCTCTTTTTAAATTTTTAACATTTGACTTATCTTCAAAATTACAGAAGAGGTAACCAGAAAAGTCAGAAGAGTGCTCATATATCCTTCATCTGGGTAAATAAACTAACGGTTAGCCTCATTTACTTATTTGCTGTGTTTCAGGCTTTTTTCTCTCTGTACACAGACATTATCATCCTTGTTGCTCTCCTTATTTTCTGAACCGTCATACCCCTCTGCCCTTGTACATTCATTGTGTATTTCCTAAGAATGAGATAGCCTCTTACATAATCACAGAACAATGAATAAATTAAAGAACTTTTAAAACTGGAAAAATACTAGTATCTAACACGCTGTCCATATTTAAGCATCACCAATATTCCCAGTAATGTCCTTCACACCTGTCTTTGCTCTGTGATCAAGGATGCATACTGCGTTTAGCCCACACGTATGTCCCTTTGGTCTTCCTTTATCTGGGACAGGGGTGCCTCAGTCTTCCCTTGTCATTCACCATGCTGACAGTTTTGTGGCCAGTTGTTCTGCAGAATGACGCTCAGTTTGGACTTGTCTGGTGGTTTCTCAGGATTGGATTAAGATTTTTGCATTCCTGGCAGAAATAGTGGGTCGGTGAGACTGTGTCTTCCTCGGTGCATCATACTGATAGAGAGGCACGTGATACCAATGCTTTATTACTGGTGATGTTAACTTTGATCACTTGGTTAATATGGTGTCCACTACATATCTCAACTATAAAGTCATCATTGCTGTAAGGTTAATAAGTACTTTCTGGGAAAATACTTTGAGATTGTGATCCTTTCCTCACGAAACTTGCATTCATGAGTTTTTGCATCCATTGGGAAAAGATGTTTAGTTGGGAATGATATTTATTTGTTTTAAGAATTTTTACTTACTCATTTGAGAGAGAGAGAGAGAGTAGGGGGAAGCAGCAGGGGGAGAGGGAGCAGCAGTCTCCCCACAGAGCAGGGAACCTGATGCGGGACTTTATCCCAGGACCCTGGCTGGGATCATGACCTAAACTGAAGGCAGATGCTTAACTCACTGAGCCACCCAGACTCCCCAATGGGGGGGATTGACATTTAGAAAACAAACTCTGAGTGCTTGGTTTGCTATTACCACTAAAGTGTCACTGCTTATAGGATTTTTTTGGTGGGGGAGAGGGTAGAGGGAGGGAATACAATTCATGTAGTTCAACTACATATATTAAATCACGAATTTGTATCAATACATAGGGATACCTCTAATTGTGAGCCAATTTCACATGGTCCTTCTTTGCCTTTACCCCTTCTCTCTTTGTATCTTTCTTCCCCTACAGTGAGAACCCTGGTTCCCCAAGTTCCCATTTTATTAGGGCTTTTGTTACGAAATAAACAAAATGTGAAAGCCCAGTTTTCATTTCTAATTTCAAAATATTAACAACACACACAAATTACAAACACATGCAATCAGGTGTACATATACAATTTGAGAGTATATGGTCATTCATTTTAATGAATTTTAGTCCGAACTTCTTTCCGTAAAATGAAGACCTCACCACTTATCACTCTACTATTATGGTTTCATTCTTTCAGATTGTAAAATTATTTTGCTTTTGAAGAGTTATCTATTAAAATGTATATTACAGCCTTAAAATTTAACACCTTACACAGAAATTAGTAGATATCTCTTGTAAGGTTGAGTTGGAGGAACTTGGAGGTGAAGAAGTTTAAAGACAGAAGGATTGAAGGAAGTCAGGGGAGGGCTAAGTTTTACACAAAGTTAAAATTTTCTAATTATCAATTTTCCTTTATGTATGTATTGATCTCAGCATGAATATTTGTGTGAATGATGTAGTGAGTACATATAGTGATATTGAGTCAGTGTATGTATACTGGTTGAGCACTCATTTTCTTGGATCCAGGCTGCCTGACTTCAAATTCTGCCTCAATATATATTAGTTGTATAATCTTGGATAAGTACTTGGGATCTCTGTGCATCACTGTCCTCGTGTGCAAAATAGGGACAATAAGAAAACGAACTTCAGGGATGCCTGGGGTTCAGCCGGTTAAGTGTCTGTCTTTGGCTCAGGTCATGACCCCAGGGTCCTGATATCAAGTCCCACATCGGGCTCCTCACTCGACAATGGACCCTGCTTCTCCCTCTCCCTGCCTCTCCCCCTGCTTGTGCTCGCTCTCTTTCTCTGACAAATAAAAACAACAAAAATACACACATAAAAAAGTCTTGAAAAGTAAAAAGAATACATACTTCAGAAGGCTGGTGTGAGGTTTAAATGAGTTAATGTGTATAATGTGCCTGATACATAGTAAGTACTATATAAATGCTTGCTATTATTATTGTATTTAGTCTCTATTTCCTTACAAAGATTATTTTCTTACAAAGAATCTTTTCTTACAAAGATTTAGTCTCTATTTTGTTATAAAGATAGAATCAAATTATACATACCTGTTAACTCGATTATATTCCAGATGTTTATTTCCCCATCAATGAGAAAAGAGCTGCCTTATATTCTGTCATGGCATCATAAGAGTCGTTTATATGGCTGTACTCTATTTTAATTTTTAACTCATCTGATGAGACAGGATTTTTCTATTTTTCCTATTATAAACTGTGCTAAACATTCTTGTACATAAATCTCATTCGTGCACTTTATTTTCTTGCCAAAGTGCCCCTTAAAAAGTTAGGTTAATTTGTATGTCCTTCAGTAACTTGTTTTAATTTCCTTCTCAGGTTTGTTGTTGGTATTGAGAAACTTGATTGCACTTTGTATTTTGGTTTTACAACCCATCAGTCTTACTTAGCTCCTCTCTTTAGTAGTTTGTCTACAGATTTTTCTTGGATTTCCTACGTAGGTAATCACATCATATGCACATAATGAAAGTTTCTTTCTTCCTTTGCAATCCTCCCTACCATCCTATGTGATGTTGTCTAGCTCCTCTAACACATTGTTGAATAGGAGCAGTAGTTTTCAAGGTTTGTCAATGTTATAGCATGTATCAGAACTTCATTCCTTTTTTATGATGGAGTAACATTCATCGTATAGGTATGTATAGATATACCACATTGTGTTTATCTATTATCTGTGGATGGACACAGGTTGTTTCCAACTTTTGGTTATTGAACAATGCTTTTGATAAAAATTGGTCTATGAGGGTCTGTCTCAGTTCCTGTTTTCATTCTTTTGGGTATAGACCTAGTGGTGAAACTGCTAGCCAATATGGTAATTCTATGTTTGCTTTTTTGAGGAAGCTGAGCCATTTTCCAAAGTGGCCGCACCATTTTATGTTCTGATTAGCAATGTATGAGGGTTCCAAATTTCTCCACATTTATTTTCCTTTAAAAAATTAAAAAAAAATTTTTTTTATTATAGCCATCTAGTAGGTATGTAGAGGTTTCTTATTGTGGTTTTGATTTGAATTTCCCCCAGTGACTAAGGATATTGAGCCATTTGTCTACTCCTTTGGAGAAATGTCAATTCAACTATTTTGCCCATGTTTAATTTGAGGTACTGGTCTCTTTCTTGTTGTATTTTACAAGGTCTTTATATTTTTGTCTTATGTAGTTGATGCTGATTTAGATTTACCCACTTTTCTTTATGTCTTTGCTCAACCTTTTTTGGTAAAAACAGCTTTTTGGTAAAAATAGCTTTATTGAGATGTAATTCATTTACCATATAATATACCCATTTGAAGGGTACAATTCAATGGTCTTTAGTATATTCATAGAATGGTATAAGCACCATCACAATCAATTTTAGAACATTTTTGTCACCCCAACAAGAAACCCTATACCCACCATCAGTCATGTCCATTTCCTGCCACCTTCTAGTCCTATGCAACTACTAATCTATTTTTGTTTCTATAGATTTGCCTCTCCTGAACATTCCAAACAAATGGAATCATACAATATGTGGAGTGTTTTTACTGGCTTCTTTCACTTAGCATGTTTTCAAAATTCATCCTTGTTGTAGCATTTATCAGTACTTCATTCCTTTTTATTGCTGGGTAACATTCTATTGAATTGATATACCATGATCCATTTATCCATTCATCAGTTGGTAGACATTAGGTTGTTTCCACTTTTTGGCTGTTACAAATAATGCAGCTATGAATGTCTGTACAAACTTTTGTGTGAACCCATGTTTCCATTTCTCTGGCTATATAACTAGGTCAAAAGATTGATTTGACCTAGCAAAGAGATTGCTAGGTCAAAAGACAACTCTGCATTTAACTGTTAAGCTATTTTCCATGATGACTGCATCATTTTACATACCCACCAGCAATATATAAGGATTCTAATTTCTCCATATCCTCACCAACACTTGTTATTATCTTTTTGATTATAGCCATCCTACAGGGTGGGGTGATATCTCATTGCCTTTTGTATTTATATTTCCAGCTCATCATTGCCTCTTTCTTCTAATATCTTCCTTGTAGATTGTATTTTTTTAAGTACATCCTTTATTGTTCACTCAGCAAGCATATGTATGAGTAGTAAATTCTCTCAATCTTAATCTAGAATTATGTCTACTTAACTTTAACATTCAAATGATAGTTTATCTGGGTATAGAATTCCATATGTAGTTACTTTTCTTTGTGATGTTTTGAAGATACTATATAATCTTCTTGCTTCTTTTATTGTCACTGAGAAATCTTCCCACTGTAATCTGTATCATCTCTCTTTTCCCCGCCTCCTGCCTTTAAGTTCTTCAATTTGTCTTCAATGTTCTGCGGTTTCATTCAAACATCTTGGTGTAGACTTATTTTTATATTTCTAGAGCAAGATTTGTACTTCCTGAGTCTGATTTCATAAATTAGTTACTTTCTCTTTGAATATTGCTTATCCTTCATTCTCTTTAGTCTTTCATTTTAGAGAGGCTGTCAGAAGTATGTCAGGTCTTCTCTGTTTACCTCATTTTGTATTTTCTATTTCTCTGTGCTGCATCCTGCATAATTTCCTTACATCTCTTTCAATTTTAAAATATTCTTTCATGTATTTTGTAGGCTACTTAACAGATTTTCAAAAATTCAATGACTCTACCTCTTTATTTCTAGAAATTCTGTTCATTTTCTAATATATTTATTAAAAAATAGTTTCTTGTTCTCTTATGCTTTAATTCTTTATGTTCTCCAAGGTCAACACAGTATCACTTGAAGAAATTACTGTTCTATTTTTCAGTTTCCCTTTCATTTCCCAAATCAGGAAATTTCCTTAAAACATATCAACTATCTTAAAAAAAGCTTGTTCAGGTCATATTTTGTCTGTTATTTCTAGATTTTCTAGTGGGAGCATTTTCAGTATTTGTTAACCTTTTAAAATAAGAATATTAAAAGACAAAAACAATTTTTAAAAAACAGTAACTCTTCATTGATTTTTTTTCTTTTTTAAAAATATTTTCTTTATGAGAGAGAGCATGAGAGAGAGAGAGAACAAGCATGGGGGACAAGTAGAGGGAGGAGGAGAAGCAGACTCCCCATGGAGCAAGGAGCCCAATGTGGGGTTCAATCCCAAGACCCCGAGATCATGACCTGCACAGAAGGAAGATACAGCTGACTGAGCCACTACTGAGCACCCTGTCGTCACTGATTTTTCTTCTAATTATGAAAGAAAATCCAACTACACATTTGTAAGTAATAGAGATCATGAAATCTACCTCATGCTCCTACTAGTAGGTGATCACTGTAACATCTGCATATTTTCCTCTAGTTTTGAGGGGCATATACCAACAAACATTTATAAAAATGGGCTCCTTCTGAAATAGCATTGTATGCCTTGATATCTTTTATCTTGTTAGACAGAGATGTACCTCCTATTGAATGCCTGCAGAATATTTCATACTATGGATATGTTCTACTTTATTTGAACTTTCCATTATTGATAAACATTTAGGCCAATTTCTTTTTTACTCTTATCAGCAATGTTGTTATAAGAATCCTTGAATATTTATGAGTGCCTATGCTATCATTCCTATAGTAGTTCCTAGAAATGGGATTACTAGGTTATAGGGTATATGGTTTTAAAGTATTATGTAATACTTCCAAACTACTCTCCTAAAGGTTTAGCCAATTCCTCATCCCTCCAATTTCCACACTCATTTCCACACATCCTTGCTAGCAATGGCTGTTATCAATCATTTTAGTTTTTCTCAATCTGATGGACAAACATGGTATTGTCATTTTCATTTGCATTTTCCTAATTGCTAGCAAGACAGAACATCTTTTTCCATATGTTTATCAGAATTTAGTTCTTTCTCTGTGGATTTCTAATCCACTGACAAATTTTCTCTTCCTTTGGACTTTTCCTTATTGATTTATAGGGACTTTTTGTATATTAATGATATTTTCTTCCATGTCTCACTTGCCGTTTGTTTATAATGTCCTTTACTGTACAGATATTTTACTTTTAAAAAACAAAAACTTTAACCTGAATTAAAACTGTGTCTAACTGGTTGAGCCCTTAGCTTTTAGGCTACCTACTCTTTGGTTCCTGAGGTGATCGATCATCTACTGGAAAGGGGAAATTGTTATTTCCCTGCTGCTATGCAGTAAAATGACAGATGAAAACAATTCCTAGATCCCTTAAATAGGCTCTATTCCTGGGTTGCTTGGAGTGGACTCTATAATCATCCCATATAGGATATGAAAGTCATCATTCTATAAAGTGAAAGAAAACAAAAGGAAAAAAAAGTTTTTTTTCTTTTTTAACTAAGGAAAACTTTTATTTAAACTGTGCAATCAATCAGTATTTAGACAGCAGTTTCATAAACATTTTGGCATTTAAACTTTTACTTATTTTTGGCATGACCTGTAGGATAGTATGTAAACTACCCTGGGGATGGGGGGAAATACTAGGCAATATTTAATATGATGCTAGAAAAAAAAACAAACCCACATTATTAAACAAGATATGTTTTAAGAAGACATTAAAAAGGTACATTCAAAATCAAGGCAAACATTTGCTTTCTTCATGCAATGGAGTTCACAGAGCTGATCCCCTGAGTCAAGTATAAAATTAAAATAGCTCAGCTCTAGAGTCCATTAGCTAGTCTGCAAATGTTACCCTTACAAGAAAATGGTATACAGAGTGAAAGGATCCAGAACACCCATAATATGAAATATATAGCTGGCTCCCACACTTTCATTTAATTCACATCTTTGAAGAAAATAGAAAAAAAACTGCGCATACACAGACATAAAATTTTGTCCAACAACAGCAACAAACAGACAAACTTAGGTAATATGTCCTCTATTCTACTGACAGGCTAAGGCAATGTGTGTGTTTACCAGGCTTCGCAAATTCTTATAACAGGCTCGAGTCACTAAATCATTAATAATCATTTGCAAACAGAATTAATATAGAGAATGTGGTAACAGGAAGAAGAAGGTTTTAGGTAAAAATTTAAAATATTTTTGTTGTTTTTAAAGACAGTTCTGTAGAAAAATACACTTTTGTAACATAAATTCTTAAAGATGGTTTGAAAGAACTGTGTCTACATACCATGAACTACTTACTTACAAGATATAAACTTGAGTAAATCAGCAGAGATGTTCAGATTCATGATAATCATTAACACTTCACAAGAAGCTTTAAAGGTAGAGTCCGGTAAACTAGAATTAGATGCCAGTAGGTGTTGCCCTATGTAAAATTCACTCCAAATAGTTTAGAGAAATGTTAAGGCGTTCCATAACCTTGAAAAAGTAAATCTGTAGATTAAGTAGAGAAGAAGCCTAAAGACGCACTTTTCTCTTCACCCATCTACCCCTCCCAGGATATTTGACTCTCTTTAAATCTTCAGAAGCCAAAATATATTTTAAAAAGGGGAAACATCTAGGGGAGTGGAGAAATGGCTGTAAGGCAGCCAGGCGGAACGGGGTTCTCACCAAGGCCAGCACATGCGGCTTCCACACGCTCCCTGCCCCAGCCCACAGCTGCTCCCCCTCTCAGAGCCCTCTGGGCACCGGACCAGGGTGAGTCACCTACCCGTGGGTCCCAAGCAGGTGAAGGAAGGGCGCTGCGCTTACTATCCCCATCCCCCCACCCCCACTATGGGCACTGCATCACCTCAAAATGCCACCTGGAAGGCAGAGCCACCCCCGGGAGTCACTGAGAGTGAGGACCCTGGAAAGAGGATCCCATGGACAGTTGCCATCAATTTGTGCCTCACCTGCTCTTTGGTGCTGAAGGACAACTCACCATAACACAGTGACAACTTTTTTGACACGCACTCCACAAGTCAACTTCGTGTCTTTGTCAAGGATGCCTGGGGATGGAACCCAGTCACTGTGCTGTGGGGAAGCCTGAACCAGCCTTTCTGGAGACACCTCATGGGCCAGCACAATGGACAGGAACTAAGGTTCTTTGATAACATTCCCCCCATCAACACCAGATTTGGTTTTTTTTGTTTTTTTTTTTT
>RCUC01122665.1:0-11640 GCA_003697995.1 Taxidea taxus jeffersonii
TAAGGGGATTCCCCTCTGAGCTGTTGTGAAAATTCAAGGAGGTAATTTATGTGAGCTCTTAGCACCCCACGACGGCCAGCTCTGATTGGCATCCTCATTACCCAGGATGATCCCCATTCATTCAGCAATAATTCATTGAACAGTGTGTGGCATCCCAGGTAGAACAGGCAGACCTGGTCCCAGCCGTCAGGGAGCTTGAAGCCCAGCCTCCCCTGAGTGCACAGTGGTGCTGGGAACAGAAGACGTGGTTCCCCTGCAGACTGGGAGGGCAGACATCCGTTGATAGACACACACTGGAGGCAGCTGCAAGGGCTTTGGAAGCCGAGCAAGCACTCAGGTGATCGTGTCATGACAGGTGGTCTGGCACAAGACCGGGCTGCCTGGTATCCATCCCTGATCCACTGCCTCCCGGTGGCAGAACTTAGCACCTCTGTGCCTCAGTTTGCTCTTCAATACAAAGGATGTCTCTGATTTTAGCCTTTAAGGGGATTCAACACCGTCACATCTCTGGAGTTGAGAGTGGTGCCAAGCAGGTGCAGGCTTCCTTGGGGTCAGTGAAGAGATCCAGGCAACCAGTCATTTACGCAGCATGGTGGAGTTTTCGGGAACACGCCTGCCTCCTGCGTTTCCCGAAGACACGCCAGCGCAGGTGTGACGTGGCGTGCGAGTGAGCCGTTGCTGCCGTGTGTGGGCTGCATGGACAGAATGACCCAAGTCTGTGACCCGGGGATGGGTTTAAACAGTCCATGACTCAGCCAGAGAGAGAAGCATCAGGCTTCCGAAAGAACGAGGCAGCTAGCTGCGTGTGAAGTGATGTGAAAAGGTTTTCAAGAGCCCTGCCAAGGGACAAGGCAAGGGGCAGGGCCGTGGAACTTTCTATGTCACAGAAAAGGAAGACAAGAAGATGTGGATGTCGTGCCAGTGTACTTTGGTCATAAGGCGGCTGTCTCTGGAGGGGCCACTGGTGGGCTGGGGCTCCGTGGGAGGGAAGACGCTGATTTTTCACTCGGTGCTCATTGACACCTTTTGCATTTGAAGCTATAGGCATGTCTTACTTGTTAAAAAGTCACAAAGAGGAAGTAGACATTGGAGCTGATTCATAAAGGAGCACTCCAGTTCACCCTGTCCTGTGAAACGTCTTTGGTGGCGCTCAGAGCAGATGGCGCTGAGTGGGGTTGGACCACGGCCAGGGGTGGGGGCCCCTCTCCCCTGGGGGTATGTGGGAGCCACCCGGGGCCCTGGGGCCAGGCACATGCCTGAAGCTGGGCCTTCCCGTGTGATGCAAGGGCCGGGGTGCAGGCCTGAGACCAGTGGAGGGTGGGCTCCAGCCGCCACACAGGGCAAGGTCATGGTCCGAATAGCTGGGTCTGGCCTGGGCAGCATTCCAGGGCAGATGATCACGACTGAAAGCACCAGAAAAAGGCCTTCATCATCTCCATCTGTAGGGCAATTCCACAGTGAAACCCGAGGCCAGAGCAGCCCGAGTTCCAGGAAACAGATTTGGTGGGGGTGAGTGGGGGGCCGCCAAGGTCTCCTGGCCGGCTTAGGGCATCAGGGGAATGGAAAGAGCTCCTAGGAACCTGGGTTCTTAATTCTTCATCCATCTGTTCAGCCGACATATAAAGATTCTTTTCAGAGCTCTCCCTGAAGTGGCCCTCCAGCTTTGGGACACACAGAGCTTTGTGTGCAGGGACATTCCCCGCAGCCAAGCAAAAGCGACAGAAAGGCCCTTTCAGTTAACTGCAAAATAAGCAGGGCTCTGTCTAAAGACCGGGGCCCTTTGCCTCACGGGCCCCTTGGTAATTCGCAGGCTGGCTGGGTACCGCTGACTGCTCGCAGTCTCTTGGATTAGGGGTTTGCGAATGCCCTTTAGTCCACAGTTCACCTATATAAAAAACAAACATGCATGCATGCAAACAGATATTCTTTAGTCAAAAATCCTCTATGCAGGGCGCCTGGGTGGCTCAGTGGGTTAAAGCCTCTGCCTTCAGCTCAGGTCATGATCCCAGGGTCCTAGGATCGAGCCCCGCATTGGGCTCTCTGCTCAGCAGGGAGCCTGCTTCCCCCTCCCTCTCTGCCTGCCTCTCTGCCTACTTGTGATCTCTGTCTGTCAAATAAATAAATAAAACCTTTAAAAAAAATCCTCTATGCATTCAAATACACACACACACATTTATGAACAGTCATACTCTTGACCGGCGAGATAGGGAATATATGACACAGATCAAATACCTGAACCGGGTAATTGACAAGCTCTATAGAAGGTTTGTAGGGACACATGAAGTCACCAGGGTAATAATACAGCCTCCTCTTTGTCTCTCCAAATCTGGGTCACAGTTAAGTCTAGTTAATTTTGTCCACCTGTCGACAATGATGACTGTAGTCCCTTTTCTGATGTATTTACCAAGCATGCTGCGGGGAGGGGGCCTCCCATGTGCCCAGCATCATTCCAGGTTCCTGGGATGTAGCAATGAGCAGAATGACCAATAACCCGTAGCCCGGTGAGGTTTGCACCCTAGTGAAGACACAGACGTTCAATGCCGTGTCAGGTGCGGATGGGGCTGGAGAAAGGGAGTGGAGAAGGACTTCCGGAGAAGGGGACCCCTGAGGGCAGGCGTGAGGGTCGTAAGCCAGGGAATCACAGGGATATGGGACATCAGGGGAGGGTAGCGGTGTGGAGGCAGGAGAAGTGGCAACGGTCTTGCCTGCTCTGCTGATTTTGCACTCACTTGGCAGAAGCCCGTCCTGGTTGAATCCAGCTCTTCACCTACCTCACACCCACATCTGGGCAACTGAACTTGGGCTAGAGAAAACCACGCCACTGTGCTGACTGGCCTCACTGGAATCCATGCCCCGGATTTCAGGGTGGGAGTTGGGAGTGAGAGGGAAGCTCCCATGCTTCTCCAGGTCATTCATTCTCCTACTTCCCTAGACAGCCGGTTCCCAACAGCAGCTCCCCTGGCCTCCCCTCTCAGCTAACTCTCCTTACTTCCTCTTTCACCAAGAAAATTAGAGTAATCAGAAGAGCTACGTACCACTCCAAGATTCCAACATCTTAGGCACCTACCTACCTGATTCTTGCCCCCATCCTTTCTGCTACCATGGACAAAGTATTCAATGGAGCCCGGCCCCCTCTGGTGCTTGGGCATGTCTCTCCCAACATTCCCTTCTCTCTCTCCTCCAAGAGCAATTTTCCTCCCCCAACTCCCATCTACCTCAGTGGGCCATTCCCATCAGCAGAGAAACATGTACCATTTCCCATACTGAACAAAAAAACCAACAACTCTAAAGCAGCCTCTCTTGATGGCATTCCCCCTCTATTCCACTTTACCCAACAAAACTCCTGAGGCTCCTACAGTTTGCTCTTCTTCAAGTCTGTGCTCAGCGAGACTGCCCCTGACCGTGTATTCAAGATGGCGTCTCCTCCTCATCCTCTTCCTGGTTTCATCTTTCGCTGCCTCTCTCCTCACTTGCTCAGGTCCCCCACAAGGCGTGTATCTGCTTTGTTTATTGTCCAGCCCGTCCCACTGGGATGTAAGTCCAGACAGGACAGGTATGTCTGGCTATTCTGTTCATAGCCGTATCCTCAGCACCTGGAAAAGGGCCCGGGGTATCCTAGGCGCTCAGTAATGTTTGTTCAGGGAGTGAATGAAAGCCAGGTGAGAGCATGGGTGAAGGACGGTGAGGAAGCCAGTGGGGCTAGAGTGGAGGAAGAAGGGGGGTTAGTGGGGGATTAGGAGGTAGGCACAGGAGGCAAGAGGCCCCATCACAGGGGTCAAGGTGGGGGTGTTGTTCTCAGGGTGACTCGCCATTCTGCTGGAGGGTTTGAAACCAGGGAGGTACAGGAAATGATGGATGTTACTGAGATTCTGGGCAGGTCAAGTTGAAAATTCCACATTTCACAAGTGTGTTAATGTGCAGGCACTTTTTTGGGGAGGAGGGAGCAGAAGGAGAGAGAATCTCAGGTAGGTTCCTTGTCCAGCACGGAGCCCAATGCCGGGCTCCACCTCCCGAACCTGTGATCATGACCTGAGCAGAAATCAAGAGTGGGACGCCTCACTGACTGAGCCACCCAGGTGCCCTGAGGGCGGGTCCTTTTTACATCCATGTGCTCATGAAAATAAGCTCCAAAGGAAAACTGCATGTTGGTCATGGCCTTGGATCTCCAGGCAGGGCCATGGGGAATGATCACTGCCTTGGAATGGCTGTCCTGGTAAAACAGAATATGGAACATTTCTCAGCCAACAAAGCAAAACATTATTTGTAAACGTGAAAACAAAAATCATCCACACTCTGCCTACAGATCGATGCAAATACCAAGCTCTTCAGTATTTTTGCTTTTTAAACAACTGATGCACAAGGAATTAACCCATATTTTGAGATTCGAATCAACAGATGTTTCCAAGCACACAGAACAGACAAAATTGGCCTGCAGGAAATAGTCGTGGGTGGGATTCTAAATGTTGGGCACAGAATGGGAAAACACGTCTGTCTTTTAAATATTAAACAGCAGTGGTAAAATATCCAGTGGGCTGCTGGCCAGGTCTGAGTACCTCTCCCCAGTAGTATAGTATATTATGTGGCTTGAGGCTCATGGGGTGCCATCTTTCCAAGCTGCTTTGTAAAGGTGTAAGGTACTCCATGGACCTAGAGGGGACAAGCCAGACTGGTGAGGAAATATGCAGATGGTGGGTTCAGGTGTCTGTATTATTTGTTGGAAAGAGTGCAGTAGCTTCTAGAACTGCAGTGGGGATGGGGAGTAAAACTTATGGCTTCATCCTAGAACCACTGAATCAGAAACTGGTGGTAGGTCCCAGCAATGGGTATTTAATAAGTTCCCTAAGGAATTCTGATGCATGTTCAAGTTTGGGAACCATAGGTTTAGACCAGTTCCAGGGGATGCTGATGCTGCTGGCTCCAGAACCATACTGAGAACCACTGTTCCAGAAAGTTCATATGCCTGTCACTCACCTTGTGAGGATGCCCAGTTATTGATGAGTAAGGATTACTGAATATTATGTGTTACTGAATACATCATCGTCATCATCATCTCTGAACAGGGGGATGGTGGGCAACTTTTTAAAAAGTTTATGTATCGGGACGTCTGGGTGGCTCAGTCGGTTAAATGTCTGTCTTTGGCTCAGGTCAAGATCCCAGGGTCCTGGGATCGAGTCCTGCATTGGGCTCCTTGCTCGGTACCATCAGGCACTACTATGTACTAGGCACTGGGCATACAGATCCCATCTAAGGAGGTGGAAAACCACCCGCCCACCAAACACACTGCATGTAAACAGAAAAATAGTGATCAGGACTGATCAGAAAATAAAGAAGGTGCCTAAAAAGAAGGCCTCTAGGAGGAGATGATTTCAGCAGACATGGGAATGATGAACTAGGGAAGTTCAAGGTCAGACTGGGCAGGCACTAGGAAGCTCTTGCAGCTGCAGCCCGGGGGAGGGGCGGGGTGTGGAACAGAAAGCTCCCAAATCAGGTTGGGGAAGACCCTGGTAGGGAGATGATTTCAATCTAAGCCTGGGGAAAGCATTGAGGGTTTAAGCAGGGAACTGACTGGTCTGGTATTTGCCTTAGGATCACTCTGGCTGCCCTGTGCGAAAGGACACCTCTCCAGAGTCACCTCGGAGTTGGTGCAGGGAGCGCTGGGCCATGCGGGGGCGCCCTGGAGTCAGGCCCAACGGACCACCACCCTCCCCGCTCCGTCGCGCGAACCCGGGGAGGCGGATCAGGAATCTCCATATGAATAAAGGGTCACAGGAATAAGGAGTCGGGCCGCCTTTTTTTTTTTTTTTTTAAAGATTTTATTTATTTATTTGACAGACAGAGATCACAAGTAGGCAGAGAGGCAGGCAGAGAGACACGGGGGAAGCAGGCTCCTTGCTGAGCAGAGAGCCAGATGCGGGGCTCGTCCCAGGACCCTGGGATCATGACCTGAGCCAAAGGCAGAGGCTTTAACCCACTGAGCCACCCAGGCGCCCGGGGCGCTTGTTTTTATTGCTGCACTGAGAGCCTTACACGCGCGCACTCTGGGGAACAATGTGACTTTTTTCTTTTCCCCCTTTCAGAGGACCTGGGCTCCCACGTTGGCATCTCGGACGCTACCCCTTCTGTGCCTTAGTCTGCCCACCTGTTAAAAGAGAACTTCGGGCCGGCCCCGGGTGAAGTCCCGAGCCTCCGATCGCGCACCTCCCGCAAGCCGAGAGAGGATGGCACGGTCGGGGCTGAGGCGGCCTCGGGCGGCACACGGGGTTGACTGCCCCTCCCGGGAAACTGAGGCACGGTGGGGCGAGGAGCACGGGCCCCCGAGACTCCCGCAAACTCCAAGTGGCACGTTGCGTACCCCGCAGGCTGCCCGGGCCGCCTGCCAGCGGTCTCTGCGCGGAGGCCACCTCCCCCCCCCCCCCCCCCCCCCCCCCCGGCCAGAGGCGGGGCCCGACCGGGGCATGCGAGCGGGGCCCGGGTCGCCGGGGGCCGCGGTGGCAGCGCAGCCCCCGCGCGCTGCCTGTTGGCCCGGCGCTAACAACGCCCCCGAGTCCCTCAGCCCCGCAGGGGCGCGGGCGTTGGGGCCACGCGGCGAGGCGCAGGCCCGCCCCGGGGCGCCCGCCCGCCGCCGCCGACCCCGCCCCTCGGCCGCCTCCCCCGCCTCCGCCTCCTCGAGGCCCGGGACGTGCCCCGCCGGCCACCGAGCGGAGGGGACTGCGTCCGGCGCGCTCACTTCCGCGTCCCGCCGTCCTCCGGCCCGCGCGCGCCGGGCCGCCGCCGCCGCCATCGGACAATAGGCCGCCCGCCGCGCCTGCAGCGGACTTCCTGCCCAGCCCGGGCCGGCCCGTGCGCCCGTCTCCGCGTCCCTCTCCGTGCCCGCCCCGGAGCCGCGAGCACCCAGCGCCCGGGACGAGCCCGCGCCTCCCGCCGCCCGCGCCTCTGCTGCGGCCGGTCCCTCGGCCTCCGCCTTCTCCGCCCCGCGGGCGGCACCTCGGCCCCATCCAGCGGCTGCTCGCGTCGTCGGTTTCCTAGTTCGATTGCTTACGGAGCAGATTCCCCCCCCCGCCCCCCGCCAATTTTTCCTTTTACGATTTGAAAAAGAGAAGAGAACGCACAGCCGGCTGGGACAGGGAAGCGCCACCAGCTGCCCCCACGTGGACACCAGTGAGAGGAAAGGGAGTTGGAAGCAAACTCAGTCCAGCTGGCCTTGGGGCTTCAACTTCTGCCGGACTCTGAGGCCTGGGGTCATGACTCTCACGCCGGGCAGGTGGAAGGCTTTACCTGTCCTGGGCTGGACTTGAGCCCCTGCCGGTCTTCAGCAACCAACCCCCACCCCCTCCACCCCACACACCGGACACCTGCGCTGGGCTCTGATACCCGACTGCGATATGGATAAGTATGGAGACCTGGGCCTGGAGGCCAGTAAATTCATAGAGGACCTGAACATGTATGAGGCCTCCAAGGATGGACTCTTCCGAGTGGACAAGGGGGCAGGCAACAACCCTGAGTTTGAGGAAACGCGCCGGGTGTTTGCCACCAAAATGGCCAAGATCCACCTCCAGCAGCAGCAACAGCTCTTGCAGGAGGAGACCCTGTCCAGGGGGAGCCGGGGCCCGGTCAACGGTGGGGCCCCCCTGGGCCTACAGGCCCGCCAGGATGCTGGTGTGAGCAGCAAGCTGACCGTGGATGGTGCTGCCAAGCCCCCTCTCGCTGCCTCCACGGTGGGTCCTGGGACAGCCCCCTCTGTCGCCCCTGGGCAGCCCTCATACCCACCCCAGGAGCAGAGGGCCAGGACATACGCCCGCAGCGCAAGCCACGGCAGCCAGGACTGTGCCTCCAAGGAGAGCCTGGCAGGCTGGGAGATGTCTGGCTTCCGCCCACTGGGTCCCTGCGAGGACCCTTCCTGCCTCACCCACGGAGACTATTATGACAACCTCTCCTTGGCAAGCCCAAAGTGGGCTGATGAACCCCGAGTGTCCCCCGGCATCAGGCAGGGCGCTGGGAGTGGGTGGCCTGGCACCCCAGGGATGGATGCGCCACTGCCCAAACCCTCCAGGGACCATCCCCTGTACCAGCCTCAGCAGTCCCTGAGCTCCAGCAGGTCATTCGAGAGCAGCCAGGATGGCGGTGGTGGCCACGGTGATGAGAAGCCTGCTGGGCTTTGGACTACCTCCTCCTCCCCGAGGGTGAACCCTGGCCTTTCTTCCCCAGGCCCAGAGAATGGGGCCGTGGTAGGGCCCCCTCCGCCCAGGACCTCCTCTTTCTTAGCCCCCTTGGCCCAGAGCTGCCCCAGCCAAGGAGCTCTTCCAAGAACAAACTCGGGGGTGGGCAGTGAGGTTTCAGGCCCGATGCCCAAAGCCACGGTGGACTCTCAAGCCTGGTTCCAAGATGGACCCAAATCTTACCTTTCTAGTTCTGCCTCATCATCCTCACCAGCCAGCGTGGACAGTATGCCGTTGGGTGCGGCCCCTGAGCCGGGTCCCAAGCCAGTCTGCACAGACCCTGGCGTTGGTCCCAAGCTCAGCCCCACCAGCCTTGTCCACCCAGTGATGTCCACCCCGCCCGAGTTATCTTGTAAAGAAGGTCCCCCTGGCTGGTCGTCCGATGGCAGCCTGGGGCCTGCGCTCCTGGAGAGCCCCAGCCCCACCAGGGTGAGGCTGCCCTGCCAGACCCTCGTCCCAGGCCCCGAGCTTGGGCCCTCCGCTGCCGAATTGAAATTAGAAGCCCTAACCCAACGTCTGGAGCGAGAAATGGACGCGCACCCGAAGGCTGATTACTTTGGTGAGTGAGAGATGCATGGCGTTGCCCACCATGGGTGATTAGGTCCCTGCGTTTTGGGAGGTGCTCCCTCCCCATCAGGGATGCTGCAGCTGCCCTTCGGTGCCACGCCTTTTTTTTTTTTTTTTTTTAAATGTGCGGTTTCCTCTTTTGGCTGCTGCTTCAGATTCAGAAATTGAAAGCATCCCTGAGTAGAAAGCGGATCTTGCAGCTGGGGGTTACCCACGTGCAGGGGGGTATCGGGGCAGGATAGCTCGTGACGGCTCTCCAAAAAAGGGAAATGCTGTGCCTTTGGGTTTCAGGGGTTTCGGGTGTGCCCCAGAGCCTCTCGTGGGGACCGGCTTATGCAGGAACTTGAAAGGGAGCAGCTTCTGGGGTCCAGGCACCCCTCCGGGTTCCATCCACCAGCGGCTGGGCCCGGTGGGTCTGGGTATTTGAGGACCCATGTTTGGGCAGGGTGTGTGTGTGTGCGTGTGTGTGTGTGTGTCTGTCTCTCTCTCTCTCTCTCTGGAGGTCCTGTGTGCCATGGCAAGACTAACATGGAAGGCTTTGCTCTGGAGCAATAGTGGTTCTCAAAGTGTAGTCTTGAGACCAGCAGCATCCCTTCACCCAGGAGCTAACTGGTTAGAAAGCAAATGATGTGTTGACTCTCCAGGAAATTTGAGACCTGTGGACCAGGTGTCTCCAAAGAACTCAGCTCCCAGCCTGGGTTCCAGCCCACAGCCAGGCGACACACACCGCCCTGGCACCTGGTGGGTTGGAAAGGGCTTCCTTGCTGGTTTTACTCACAGTTTTGGGGTCTTGTATTAGTCTTTTTCAAACCTCGAACTGTTGTCAGCTTTTTCTTTTGCCCTGTCCTGGTTTGGAAACCTCGAGAAAGCGGCTTTCTTGTTCTGTGGAATCACGATGTTGTGGTCTCATAGGAGAATGAACTAGAAAGCCTATTTTTAGCAGAGTCTGAGGGTTTTTGTCTCCCCCCGCATTTTTGAACTCTGGAGGATTGGGGACACGATCACCCCCCCCCCGAGGCCTGAGGCCCTTGGGAAGATGAGCCCCAGGAGAGTGCCTGCTGGGCCCCCCAGAGGAGGGCAGGGCTGGGGAAGGCCCTAGGCTGTCAGTTCTCTGCGAATGGCTGTGGCCTGAGGGGCTAGGAGGGACGGAGTCCTGGGTTAGCATGGCCACACGGTGGTGGTCCATCGGCATCCTCCCGAAGCCTCATGGGACAAGCTCTCCCGGCACAAAGGGTGCTCGGAGGTTGGGGTGACTTCGTTGGCTTATGTTTCTGAGCACACAGCACCGTCTGGCTGCTCTCTGTCTCTTTCCCTTTGCAGATGTCCCCCCTTGGCGAGTAACACTTACTGGAAATATTGTGACTTTTAACTGCAAACTGGTGCTTAATTTTAAATTCTGGGCTCATTAAACAACAAAACAGCCGTTTTTCTCCATCCGGGAGGCAGGCTCACACAGGGTCTCGGGGCGGAGGTGTTTGCTAACACCAGTCATTCAACATGTGTTTATTGAGCACCTGTCTTGGGCTCTGTGCCCTGTTCAAGGTCTTGGCACACACACAGAACAGGACAGACAGGGCAGTGGAAGGAGACGGCCGGTGGACCAGATAAATAACCAAGTCGTGGGGAGAGATACAGGTGGAGGAGGGGGTGGAGCCTCCGGGCCGGTGTTGGCAGAGAGGTTTCGGGTTTTAAGTCAGGGGGTCAGGGAGCACCCCATCAGGAAGGTGGCATTGGAGGAAAAGCCTGGAGGAGGCAGCATTTGTCCTGGGGGAGGGCGTTCTTGGGGGGCAGACAGCAGGGGCAAAGGCCCTGGGGCCGTTCTGCGCCTGGTCCCACGCTGGGCAATTACCTTCTACCATTTAATTTACTAGTTGCAACAACCCTGGGAAGCAGGTTCTGTCATTAGGCCCATTTCACCGACTAGGACAATAAAGCCTGGGGAAGTCAGATCACTTAACTGAGGCCTCCCAGGTGGTGGTGCTGGGCGTAGCTGTGGATTCGAGCCCCCCCAGTTCAGATGCTGTGCCCATGCCCCTAACCAGCATCGCCACACTGCCTCCCAAGGACAGATGCAGAAAGCTGTTTTGTGTCTGTATTTATTTATTTTTGTGGATTTGGTTTTTATTTGTAATTGAGATGAACATCCCACACCATGCAATTAGTCATTTTAAAGTAAACAATTCAGCGGCATTTAGTACATTCAGTGTTTTACAAACACCAACTCTAATAGTCTCAAAACATTTTTGTCACCCCGAAAGGAAACCCTATACCCATAAAAAACAGTCGCTCCCCATTCTCCCTCCCTGTGGCAGCCTCTGGAAGCCACCCATATGTGCTCTGTCTCTGTGGATTTACCCATTCTGGGTATATCATGTAAACGGAGTCATATTTTATTTTTTGTGTACGCATGACCTTCATGTGTAGAAAACTCCAAAGAACACACACACACACACAAAACCTGCACAGTGAACAGTGAGTGTCCTTCCCACCTGGGCTCCTGGTCCAGTGCCCCAGGTGTAATGAATTTACGTACATGTGCGTGTGTGTGAGTCTCCGCACTCCATGCTGTCCACTTGCTCTTTGCCTCTGCCATGGAACGGGGTGTCTGGGCCACTGCTACATGTCCCCGTGTGTTGAGCAGGTTCAGTGTGACCGCTGCGTGGCTGCGCCCTGGGTCACGGCAGCATCGGTCATGGTGGCCCTTGAGAAGGGCCTGTCCGCAGGGTGCACGCCCAGCTGTGTGTGTGTGTGGGGGGGTGGGATGGTAGGGCCCGGCTTGCCTAGCACCTGCTTTGGTGGCCAAATCTCTGTCCGCTCTTTGGTGGCCAGCCGCGTGGCCAAGGAGGAAGTCTCTCAT